>JAUTXW010002627.1:0-47051 GCA_030620095.1 Kuschelorhynchus macadamiae
AACATTCAACGTGACATCTATACACTCCGGAAATAAACAGTGAATCTGGGAGTTATTCAGCAGCGCAATTGGAGCACATTGAATAATCTGTGTTGTGATTGGCGGGCTGCGAGGAGTGAATGTAAATAGCCAAGCGCTTGTTTATAGATATAAACAAGTTAATTATATAATGTAGAGATAGCAAATCTAAATCACTTTAGTGATTCAATTATCTAACGTTGATACGTTGAACGGTCTTTTGGGCATTTACTGCAGTAATATCTGATATTTGTGAGTAATGGTAATCAGCTAAAGTTAAAAATTAACTTTTGAATTGCAATTGAACGTTTTAACCGTTCAATTTATTAAAGGAATATATTACTTTAAAAGACCGATTAAGATGCAATATATATATATATATATATATATATATATATATATATATATATATATATATATATATATCTAGGACATCCTCAGACAATTATTTTGCATTTATCTCATCTGCCGCCGTACCATGACTACAGCCAGCCAAAACCAGTAAGGGATCCCCATCGTTCGTTTTTTGCTGCAGCACAAGTTGGTGCTATGGGATCTATCAGCTCTCTCAAATTCCCCAACTAGTCGAATGAACGGAATTTGGAATTTTATAAAGTGAGTCAATTATTTCAATCATTCAGAGAACTGATTAGTTCAAAAGTTACAATTCTAGTATAACACTGTTTGAATATAGTGCGGCTGGGATACGTTTCCGCATCGGGTATATCTTAATGCTGCCGTTGAATGTTTTCAAATGAGATCGTAACTGCTGGTAACTTACAAGTAAAGGCGTTGATTACATGGCGCTGCGATTTTTGCCAGGTTGAAAAGTTAGATTTGCTTCTATTGACGTATAAAAGATTTTTTCGGATGGCGCAATGGTATATTTTATCATAACGCTAAAGTCTTTGACATTTCTCATTAAGCATGTATTTCGGTTACTTTTATCTCAAACTGATGTTGTTACGGCACATCGCATGAGGTAGATCTCATCAAAATCGCAGTGTATCATTATCAATCAAACTTAGATCCTAAGGTCCACCAAAATTTATTGTCTTTTTGTCTTGAGTGCCTTACATGGGTCTACCTTCGCTGATTGTAGTTTTGTTATAATTATTAATTACTAGCTAGCCCGGCAGACCTTGTTCTGGTTTTTCCGTTGAATGGCGCGGTGAGTTTTACCGGTGGAATATTATTTGGATCGGAACTCGGTTCAACATACATTATTAGAATTTGTCTAAAATAGACTTGTAAATATCACATCGCCTAAAAAATTCCTAAGTTTACGAAAATGTTTTCTATTTTATTTATGGAGCATTTTATAAATCTAGAATTTGGAAAAAAAAACAAAATTGAAATGGAAGCCTTTATCTGGTTATATTACAAAAAAAACACAATAGTATTAAGTGTGACCTACTAAATACCTTATTAAACCGATATTAATTCAGGATTGCATAATTACGTATTGTGAACATAGCTAAATTAAACTGGCTGCAATAATCAGTAGCTCCGTTCCACTCTAGTTTAAATGTATGCTCTAAAATAAACTGTCACGACCTTCAGGTTGTAATTAATTGTAGTTTTTGTACCAAAATTCTTTACACTTTTACCGTACATCGTCCGACAACACATTGCCTCTTTTGACGAAATACCTTTCCACTTGCCTCAGCCTTGGAAACAATACTACATATTATTGTAACTGCTATATTTTGGAATTCGACGTCAAGCCGACGTTGGATGAATTCTCAAGTACTACGTTGCTTACTGCTCATAGTTCGACCAATACCAGACGTTGGTTCTGGTGCTGGTAATAACCGTTGATAGTAGAACCACCATACTAATGCTAACCCGGTACCCAGTGCGTCCGTGCTCCTGCACGTACCTAAGAACTGCGAAGGCAGCGGCAGGCATCACTGGCGTAAGTCTAACTAGACTTTCTCCAGTAATGCACTTTGATGGTTGGTTAATGTTGATCGCCTTATGTATTAGAGATTTATTGATGACGCCTTCGACGCCTAACCTGGTGGTAACTGACACCAATTCACCCTAGTACGTTCCCTCTCCTTGCGTTGCCGGTCCACCTATATTTGCTAACAAAAGGGTACATTATTCATTTTGGCATCAGTGTAGTTATACTCTTTAAGTTGCATCTCGTTGGTTTCAAGACATCAAGCACGTCGCTCGGAAGAAAAGTTACTAATCCAAAACTATGAAATACAGCAGTTTTTTGAGTCTTCTCAGTGTTTTAGATAAAAAGAGGCAGAAAAAACAAAACAAAGTTTATTTCATCTTTTTTATAATTGTTTGTAGTAGTGTCACACATAACCAGCAGTTTTCATAAAACAGAAGAAAAAAAAGTAAATTGGTTTTAGGATGTTTATAAACTTTGAAGATGAATAACTCAAAAATCCAATGTGACCAAAATAATTACTTCCGGTTTGTAATCAGAATCCCCAAAATCTCCATACATACAAAATGATGTAAAAAAGTAAATAATTAATTTAATAAAACCTTAGATTAAATACACGTTAAATATTGTGTACATAATCTAAAAATAAAACATCATAATAAATAATAATAAAGTCTGTCGTACAAAAGAAAAAGAAACATATGGCAATTTTTTTCTCGGACGAGGTGATAACAAAATATGCTATTGTTTGTGTTACTTTTCTTCCCTCAAATGACAGTGAAAAGTAATGCTTTTGGAACTTTTAACAAAAGAACATTTAATTTACCGTTTTCACGATAATAGTTACCCAAGTATATCTCAACTGAATATTTAGTGGTTCACATTCCATAAGTTAGGCAATCTAGTTGCCGTAAATATACTTTTGTACCAATAAATAATGAATAGGTGGTCTCTGTTCTGAACCAGTGACAAATACGACATTAAAGTAAACTACATTTTGTGAAAATAATCTTCTAGATATTTATATCATATCGGGCGGCGGGGCCAATTCCGATTCCACAATTTTAAAAATTAAAGCTTTCCGCATTTCCATATGTTTTTAAATTTCAAATTCAGAAGAGTTACGTAATTTTCAATTGCAACCCAATCTTAAAAAAAAAACCTACGGTTGACGTGATGAAAAAACCATAGATTTTGAATCGTTGTTTTTATTTAGCCTATTATTATTGGCGATTTTAGTCATAACCGCAATAATTAGATAATTTCTAATAATTACACTGTTTATTATCATTCCCATCAAATTTATGCTCAAAGAAAAAACATTTTCTAAAGAAAATCCATTATAAAGTGAAATTTTGAAGAAGAATAACTCGGAAACAAACGTTTAGCAAATCGATTTGACTTCAGATTCGTGATCAAACGCCCAAATCTACCAACGTGCCATAAATCATAAAGACTTGGAAAGGAAAAGCTAATGGTAAAAAATTACCAAAAAGAACTTAAAAAAAGTCATCCGTTTAAAGAGGGATTCGTAGAAATATGTACTAAAACCGAGTGTCCTACCACTGAGACAGGAAAGCCAATCCTGAACGCTCACCAAAATAATTTATACTCTACCCGAATCTTGAACAATACGTGTTGTGATTGGTATAGTGAAGAGTCCCAGACATATTTAAGGTCTTATTTAGGAAACCTTATCATATGTAGAGGTGGTCTAATTTCAGTGGTGCAAAAAACAGGAGAATCGCGAGAGAGAACATGAAAAGTGCTTCGCGCTCTCATTGGATATCTCAGAATAATACTTGGTTCTCATGTCAATGTCAATAAAAAAATCTCCTTGATAGACTCGCGTGTCGCTGACAGTCGCTGTGTTTTAGTGCAAGTAGCATACTCTTTGTATTTATGATATATGTGTTTTCATATATCTATCACACCGGGAAATATTTCAGGGTAAATGTAAAGAGAATAATCTTTCTAGTTATCTGTTTTAATGTAATGGAATAGACAATGTGGTCTGACAATATCTAATTTTCCCGAGGATTATGGCTGAGTCTCAGAATCATTAATAGTGATAACTCATTCGGTACAGGTAAATGAACATATAAATTGTGTATTTGCCTTTATTCTTTGGTAGCATTCAAGTTAAAAGTGACACGGTATTAGTTTTACTAGGGCTCCCTAATTATGTATAACTACTCACGTGTTCTTTTCAGATATTTTGTTAAACAATATAGGGACTTTTTATCCTTTTTAATTTTTAAATTGAATAAAACAGTTCCAAGGAAACAAAAGAGAGAGGTTATTTTGGAGTATTTTTGTTATAGTTTATAATAATTTCGTAAAAAAATAATTTATTGTATTTAAAAATGGGAAATTAAGGTTATTATCTATAATAAAGTCTATCGGCATATCAAAAATCAAGAATTGATGATGTAAATAATTACTATACCTTATCTGGGTATAAGTATTTAAGTGTATAATTATACTTTTATTTGCCATAATACATTGAATGATACCATTACATTATAGGGCTCAAATATGTTAAATGTCCATTTTAATTAGAGAATTTTAGAAAAATATATTCTACTAAATGACAAAACATTACATTTATTGATGTTGAGAGTTTTTTACTTTTACACTATTGATTAAGTGTTACAAGATCAAGGCTCAAGTTTTGGAAATCATCATCATATCACTAACGATGTCATTTATAAAAATGTTAAAAAATATAACACCTAGGACAGTACCCTGGCGAACACTTAACACAGCAATAAAAGTGTCCGACATATGACCATAATTCTGTACAAGTTGAGACTAATGTAAAAGGTAGTTTGTATAAATTTAGCCAAGTCTCCTGACAAGCCAAAACTGGATAATTTAGTAAATAGAATACCGTGATCAAGACTGTCAAAAGCTTAGAAAAAGCCATATAAATAAGTCAACCTGAGTATTGCAATTTAGACTGTCAGAGATGCATTGTGTAATAGTCCATAAATTTGTTACAGTAGACATAGGTCTAGATACTAGCTACAAAAACATGCTGTTGATCAATTAGAAGAGTTACATAAAAAGATAGCTGTGTAACAATGAAAAATTCAAGCACTTTGCTAAAGTTACATATTAAAAAGGTCTTAAAACACCTTCCCATAATATGCGTGCGTTGCACAAGCTTCGAAAGCATTTCATTGATAGCCCTATTTTTATCTCCTATTTAAATAAATATTGTTCTGTTTATAGTGCCACAATTAAAACTGCCAAACAGTCGTATTATGTCAGCCGACTAGAGCAGTCCAATAATGAACAGAGAGAAAGGTGGAAAATTAGTAAAGGAACTAAGCGGTAATGAGACTCAGTCAACCTCTTCTAATGTGACTTGCAATCAATTAAACTCATTTTATTGTACTATAGCTGCCAACTTCTCTGCTCATAAGAATCCTTCAGGGGATGCTTTAAACTTTCTTGATGGCGTGATGGTAAGAGATACATTATTTTTTGTTCCAACGGATATCAACGAGATTAGGGATGTCTTTAGGGACATAAAAAATAAGAATACCTCCGGTTGAGACAGAATTTCTTTGAAAATACTTTTAAGATTAACTTACAGGTGCTTGCAGAGGCAATTAATCTCTCTTTTCAAATTGGTTTTTTCCACCTGCCTTGATGCGGGCTTGCGTTACTCCACTGTTTAAAGGAGGTGACAAGGAGACCAATTTCGTTACTTCCTGCTTTGTCTAAAGTGATTGAAAGGCTGGTAAGGAAGCATATTGTGACCTTTGTGAACAAACAAAACCTTATCAGCACAGCACAGTTTGGCTTTCAGGCTTCTAAAAACACGAATGATGCTATGTTCTCGTTATTAAACAGTTTATACCTTAATTTAAATGAAGGAGAACTTGCCGCCGCTGTATTATGTGACCTTACAAGGGCTTCGGATTGTAGATCATGGAATACTGCTGTGGAAGCTCGAAACTTATGGATTTAGAGGTGCACCTCTGGCTTGGTTAAGCTCTTACCTATCAGAGCATTACCAGTCAGTAATTTTCAATTGCTATATATTAAAGATCTTTCGAGGCTTGTGTGTTGCATTAATTGAATCTCTCCTTTATTATTCAGTGTGTTTTTGGGGATCTTGCTCTCAGCAGTTTTTTACTATGGTTTTTGTATTGCAAAAGTGTGCTGTTAGATTTATGTACCAGCTGAGCTATCGTGAGTCATAAATAGCCTTTATAGCTTTTATAAATAAATAGCCTTTATTTCCAACGGGTAAAAAACCCATTTACAGGAAATTCAATAACAAAATTAAGTGAAAAACACAAGAAAAAAACTACAAAACAACTGTTTTTTGAGATACAACAAAACTTAAATCTAAATCTAAATATGTATTACAGTACCTAAGTTAGTTGATCTAACATTTAATAAAAAATAGAAAATTAAGTAAGTAAATTACATGTATTAACAAAAGCAACTTAACGAGTGTTTGGATCACTCCAGATTTAAAAAGGAATTGATGATGCTACTCAATGAGTCAAAGTGCAAATCGCACTCATGAGACACCAAGTTGAGGACTGAACACATAAAGTATACCGGACTCCGTCTAAAAATATTTGATCTGGCTGTGCTGAGATAGAACACTGAAGTATGCCGTGTTTCGAGGCAGGGCCGTGAAAATACAACTCTCCAAGAAGAAATGGATAGTCAACTTTATTATGAGTGAGGCCATATATTAGTTTTAAGCTTTGAATTTTTCTTCTTGTTGCTAAGGATGATATATTAAATCTCTGCAAAAGCTGACCGTGATCACAATCTCTTGGAGGGTAAGCACCATCTGCCCTAAAAGCTAAATACTTTAGAAAACGTCGCTGCAAGGCTTCTAAAGCCTGAACATGGCAATTATAAATAGGATTCCAAACCATACATACTCCAGCTTTGATCTTATGAAAGAGCAATATAATAATATCATTGTTTGTGTCTCAGTAAAATTTTTACAGTTCCGCATAACAAATCTTAGTGTTTTGAAGGAAGTTGTAATTAGATAATTTATATGGGGAATGAAGGTAAGTTTAGGGTCAAATTCAATGCCAAGATCTCGAATACTACTATCCGGTCTGCCAAGCACCGTACCATCTAGAGCATAATTATACATCAATGGGTTATTTCTGCGACTGAAGGTCATTACATAACAATTTGATAAATTTAATACAAGTTTATTGCTAAGACACCATTCATATACCAATGATAGATTTTTTTGTAGGTGATCACAATCTGATAGAGCCTGAATTTTAGTAAACAGCTTTAAGTCGTCTGCATATGCCAGTGTATGACATTCAGTTATGTATGTCAAAGGAGTCTCCGTGCGTCGAGCCGAGTAAATTACATCGTCAAATAGCTCCCGAAATTTATCGTTTTATTGTGGTTTTTTTTTGTTTGAATTTGTGCTGTGTTTGGTATTGTTCTATTTGTGAAAAGTCCGTGAAAATAGCCATACTATTATCAAGACCATATATGCAAAACTAGAGCTGTAAAACGCGAAAAACCAACCTTATAATTATCAACTTTTAAATATTGGTGAAGAAATTATTTATTGATTGCTTATGCTGCCATTGTTCCACTTATCGGCACTTAAAAAAAAAAGGAACATTCTACCTTAAAAACTGTCTTGTGATAAGATAAGGTGCAGGCCTAAAATACGGAATTAGTGCCATATTTAAATAAATAGTTCTTTATTGAATTAAATAGTGCTAAATTAATGTATTCATTGTAATTAAAATATTGCAATATTTCGTCACTGGCTTACAGATTTAATCTCTGCTCAATATATATAATATAATGCAAAAGAGTTTTCGCATGGTTGTGTGTTATTTTGACGGAAATAGTGTAACAGATATTTGTAAGGGTATTTACCTGTAGATATGCATTTTTTCAATATGTTTTAGTTTTATGCTCTTGTGTAACCTGGTGTAAACCTTTCTTTTGCCTTTGGACCACCTGTCTTTGTCTGATATTAAATGTCCTGATAGGTCCCAGGACGAGAAGCGTGTGTCCTAGTCTTTTTTTTTCCTTACTATATGTGTATTATTATTTTCTATTGAATATTTTAAAGCACCTGGTCGAAACATGAATCGTAATTTTAAATGTTGCAAAAACAAAGACTTTTCAAATTTCTTGTGTGCTATCTGTAATTCTGTTTTTCACCCAAGTTGCTTGGAGGGAGTCCTTGATGCAGTGAAACTGCAGGTATATAAAATTTTATGCTCTGAGAAATGTCAAAATACCTTCAATGATAGTGAAAATCAAATAAAAAATTATCAACAAAAAATTGAGGAGTTAATGAGACAATTGAGAGCAAAGGACAAATTTATTGAAAGAATAAGAAGTAACAGTCAGGTTTTTGAGAACGACGTAACAGAAGCATAAAAAAAGTTCTCTTTACATACTGAAAACCTAAACAAACAGAATGATGGACTCAACAATAAATTACAAGAATTGAGTACCAGGGAAAAGGAGCTTGTAATAAAAGTATCTTCTTTTGAAACAACTAGGAGCGAATTTGATCAAAAGGTTAGTTAACTTAATATTTTAAATAAAAATTTAATCACCACTATAAATACATCAGAAAAAGAAAATATGGTTCATGTTGAAGGTATAAATAAATTGCAAATGGAGATTGATGAGTTAAATCATATAAATAGACAAATGGTTACATCAATTAGAGTACTTGAAGAAGAAAATAAGACCTACTCTCTGGAACTCGGTAATATAAATGTGGATCATAAAAGCAAAAAACTTCCAACATCATACTTCTCCTCCTTTGATATCACTGATGCTGGTTCTTCATCTGACTGTCCTCAAAAGCAAAATTCATCAAAGTCTCGGAAAATTCTGACATTGGGGGATGAATCAGTTTTGGGTCTAAATAGGTCACTAGTGTTGAGTGTTGTCTGAAATTATTTGTCTTGTATTGCCGAGGTTGGAGTATGGAAGCATAATATGGTCTCCGCAATACGAGGTTTGGATGAAAACTATAGAAATAATAAATTTTCGTAAATTTTTGAAATATATGTTTTATAAGAAATATGGATATTATCCAAAACAAGGATATGATCATAACTTGTTACTGGATGGATTTAAGAGATTATCTTTAGAAAATCGACGTACCAAAATATGTCTAGTATATCTTTTTAAAATTTTAACAATTAAATTAATTCAACAGAAATTCTTTCAATGCTTCCATTCTTTGTAAATGTTGGAAATACAAAACAAAGAAAGATTTTTAATTTGGATCCTAGGACAAACATTTATAAGAGCTCACCAATTTATAAAATGTGTAATTACTTTAATATTTATGCTAGTGACTTGGATTTAGACTTAATTAATTTAAAAGGTTTTTCAAAACTGATGGAAGATAGATTATATGAATCTCAGACCCAGGTCTAGGTAGGACTTATGTTTTATTATTATGTATACTTTTATTTTATGTATTACTTATATGGTGTCTGTAATTGGCCTTGGCTGTTGATGCTGTAATAATGATAAATAAATAAATAAATAAATATATTAAGGAGATCATTAATAAAAATGAGAAAAAGCAGAGGCCCCAAATTGGACCCCTGTGGTACACCAGAAGAAACTTTATATGATGGTGATCTGAAGTGCTCATATTCGATAAGCTGGGAACGTCCTAATAGATATGATTTGAACATTATTAAGAGTTGTTGTGACATACCAAAGTTCTCCAGTTTATGGATCAGGATGTAGAGATCGATTTGATCAAAAGCTTTCTGAAAGTCTGTGTAAACAACGTCTAATTGTCCCCTGGAATCCAGTGACTCGCAGGCAGTCTGGGACAAGGATGCCAGGTTGGTCGTGCAAGAATGTGAATCTAGAAAGCCATGTTGATGGGGAGAGAGAAGCTTTTCGAACCCCTGAATATAACTGATCATACAGAATAATTTCAAATAGTTTAGAAAAATTACAAAGTATCGAGATGGGTCTAAAATTTTGTATCAATGTTTTATCACCCTTCTTAAAAATAGGTATGACTTTTGCTGTTTTCCAAGTATCCGGAAAAATGCCCTTATCAAGTATTAAGTTAAAAACGTGTAGAACACACAACACCGGCTGTTGGTTTGTCTTTGAGTTTTTTGCTAGCTAGTATTATATCTTGATAGGATATTGTGTGAATGCCTATTATATCGGAGTTTAAGACAGGGGACTTAACCCTTTTTAAAGACCGGACAGATTTTTGACTCCTAGCATATATCTGGACAAGTACTGAAGTTTCATATACATAATTAAAAAAATAACTAATAATGGTTTGGCAAAAACACTTGCGTAGTCTCGCATAATAAATGAAAGAATAAGATCAGGTCCAAATTTAACTTTTACTTTGCATTTTCACTGGCTTTGGGCTTTATGTTTGAATCATATATGTGTGTGTTTAACCAGTAGATGCTATAAAACGTTCCTTAAACATATTTGCATGTGAATTAACAATGTCAGTAGGGTTGCTCAGTTAGGAATTTAGAAAAGAAAATCCTTTTCTATAACAATTTAAACTTCCACTTTTTAATATAATTAGGTACCTAGCAATATTAAGTAGGTAGGTATAGCAATGATAAAATGGATTAACTATTGTATTTAGTATTCCAAATTCAATTTGCTGGATGAATGTGGGTGATTTTGGTTTTAAACATCAAGAAACTGCAGAAGAGCCACTTAGCAAAAAATGAGCACTCCGATTGCTTTTGGTTTTTTATGTTTATCTATGAGTAGAAATGAAATTGTGGAATTAGGTGCTCCCTGAACGTAGAATCTGCTGTTTTAGAAGTTTTGCGTCTTACATCTCTCATTTGACATAGCCATTTTCAGGTCAATCTGCTATAGAATATTTACACTTACATTAACTAAAGAGACTTAAATTTAGACCAGGTCTAACTTGACAGTGTTAGGTTTAAAATGACATAAACAACAATTGAACAAATAATTTTTCTAAATGTCACAGTTACAAAATGACAGTGCCATAAGCGAAACATAACTGGCAAACTAAGAGTTTTAGGTACCATGGTAACTAGACCTGGTCTACCTCTTCAACTTTTTTAGTGAACATGGGGGTTAATGTTTAAGGAGGTTGTTCGATGCAAAATTGAACCTCTTTAATTTTGGTAAGAAGAAATTTTCTATACTATACCCTTTAGATATAATAAGCCAAAAACTGAAAAAAAAGTGTCAAATTCATGATTATTTGAATCCCAAAAAAATTTTTCTTGCATCAGTAACTGTCACAAACTCATATTACTCTTATCTGGGAAGCCCAAAATGAAATAAAATCATTTCCAGTTTTTTACCAATTAATGGAAACCAAAAGTTGAATTTGACTGAAAACCAAAAGTCGAATTTGACTGGGTTAATAACGAAGTTACAAGTTGGTCGCCATGTCATTGAATAAGGGTTGTGTCAAAAATTGTTATTCTAATCATATAAACCTAGCAGAAAACTCTATTAATAATAATAGTAAGTTTTTTTGGAAATATGTTAATGAAAAAAAAATAAAAAATTTGATTTACCTAAATGTATGACATATAAAAATGAAACATCAGATAAAGAAAGTGCCATAACGAATTACTTTGCAGATTTCTTTGCCTCAGTATATTCAAGTAGTGACTCCTCTCATGATGTATTGCATAGCAGTTCAAATTCAACTATATATATCTCATCTTGTGAGATCACTGTTTTCATTGTGTTTACAGCAATGGAAGGTCTTAATGATCATATCTCGGAGAGACCCAATAATATACCTCTTTTTTTTTTTTTTTTTATTTAATGTAAGGACGTAGCCTATGTACACATCGGACAAGTGGCCCTTCTGAAACGTACACTACAGAATGCTAAACATTCCAAATGGTACTAATTCGCAAATAATGTCGAAAAAAATTATGTTATCTAAGCTACCACCGTTTATAGAAACTATATTAAATCCAAAGCAACACGTTTTTGTCAATGGCAGATCAATAATTACAAACTTGTTGATATATGAAGACTTTCTGAAAAGTGCATTGGAGATGAAATGTCAGGTTGATACCATATACATGGATATCTCTAAGGCATTTGACAGAGTTAGTCATGACATGCTTGTGAAAAACTAAATAAAATAGGCATTTTTGGAAATCTTTAAAATGGTTTAGAGATTATTTTAGGGGGGCGTAAACAGTTAGTTAAGTTAAAGAATCATCTCTCAAAAGAAATTGAAGTTTTATGGGGGTTCCTCAGGGGACACATTTGGTGCTATTGCTGTTTAATGTCTATATAAATGACCTAGTTGACTGTGTTCAAAATTGTATTGTACTTTTATTTGCTAATGATTTAAAAATGTTACAAGTACAGCTTCTTAATCGTTAGGTACATTTTTTAAAAATTATTGTTACATTTGTTATGTCTCCTGAATATTATGTCCTTTAATATAATTTATTGATGATTTGAGTGTTTATATATATTTGTATATTTGGATTTGTAATATACAAGCATTTCATACAATTTCTGATAATTTCCTAATGTACTTCCGATTATAAAGAAATATATGTGCTTAATACAGTGTGCTTCGTGTTCATACTTAATATTGGCAATTCAAAAATGGTAAGAAGATAAAATGAAATTTTAGATTGGGGCAAAGCTGATTTTTTAATTAAAAGCCATTAGCTGAAAAATCAATTTGCAAAAATTTTTGCCAACTTTGTTAAGGTGGTTAGCCAGAATAGAAAAAGTCATTCTTTCCTTTTAAATATTCAGAAGGTCGTTTTAGATTTTTAATTTTTACATTTTAAAAACCAATAATGTGTAACAACAGAGTAAAGTGCATGGAAAATTAAAACCATTATGTAAGTCTTTAGATATACAAAGTTAGTCATGTATGGAAGCAAACTACTAAAGATACAATCACAAAATGTGACATGAAAGAGTTTAAGGACATTGGACACTCAAAAATGCTATCAGCAAAGTGTTTTCTGCAATGGCTGTATTTTTTTATTTTAAAGGTAGTATCTTGTATATTTTACTTTTATTGGAAGAATCTTCTGATTTTAAATTTGCCCATTTTAATATTTTACTTTAGATAAAGAAGGAAAATTGCAAACATGTTAGGGTTGTTAGGGAAAGATATACCTACATAATAAAGCTTCACCTTATGGTGCCCTAACAAATTAGGCGTATAGGAAATCAGGAAGGAAATACCTGTTCGATAAGAGTAAAATAGACAGGGTTTCCAATTTAAATTAATAAAATTATCTCAGTTGCAGAAAACTGAAAAATTTGGCAGTGGTACCGATAACAATATGATCAAAAACGGGTTCGGATTGGTCACATATAATTATGGCACTTAAAAATTGTTGAATTATTTCCTAAAATTTTCCAGCAAATCTCAAATTTCCTAATATTTCTGGCACAGCCAACTTTGTTTCATTACTATTTATTTCTGGCCATACTACATTAATGAATACTTACTAATTATCAATTAATACAATTTTAGATAATTTGGAGGGTATATCTGATGAAGACTTTATGACACAGTTGTCTTCAGATCTTGATATTCCATTACTGCTTAATCCAGGGGAAGATGATCTGGCTGTATTAAATTCCTTCCTTGACAAGACATCTGATGAAATATTATCAGAAGTGACATCTGCAGAAAATTGTGTGTCAAATAATTGCCTGGATGCAAAGGATTATGAATTTTTAAATGAAGTACTTCATCTTCCTGAACAGAATATAGAGGAAACACGGAAACCAGAAAAATATGATTCATATAAACAACCTTCATCTGTGTTTAAGAATGAGAAGGCACTAGAAAGTACCCATTTGGGTGAGAGTAAGGATATTACATATTTTGAATATTTAAGTGAGGCGTTGGACCCTCCTTTAACCCTTGAAACACATTTAGATATAAAATCGGAGGATTATTCAGATGAATCTTGTTCATCAAGGAATTCATTGGAACCCTCTACACCTCCACCCATATTACCTAATAAAAAAGTGAGCCCACCACTATTTTTTGCTACCAATATTTTACCAAAGAAAGAAATCGCTAATGTAGTTGATTCTTTAACCGTCCAAGTTGTGCCACAATCTCCGAAATCAGTAAAAGTTCCTATTAAAAGAGTACCAATTAAACCAAAAGCACCATATACAGTGCCAGTGAAAAATTCAAATATAGTTGTTTTAAAAAACATAACAGAATTTCCAAATATTAAATGTAATGAAGGCAAAAATGTATCGTCAAAGATTGTGGTATTAGATAATATTCCAGTTAGAAAGTTTAACACATTGACATCTTCTACAATAGGTCGTGTAAATAACTCTATGCCTTCATTAGCAGTTAATACCAACAGTAATATAGGAATTGACCCAAAAATTTTAAAGAGGCAGGAAAGGAGAATAAAAAATAGGGAATCTGCTAGTATATCAAGGAAAAAGAAAAAAGATTATTTAAATTCGTTAGAAGATCAAGTAAAAGATTTAATAGCAGAAAACAAAAGATTAAGTGAAGTAAGTATCAAAATGATAATGTATTAGTTACTTGTTACAAAATGACATAAATATATTTTTGATATAGTTCAAATTTTATACAGTGTTCACCATAATCTTATTTGCTTTGTTATATATGGAAAAATATCATTAATAATATTTTGGAAAAACTTATCAGTGTGATTGACCTAACTAAAAAACAGTTTTGGCATAGATAGATATATTTTATTTGATCTATAAAGAGCTACATGAAATGGTTTCTCTTTACCCTAAGGTGTAGATCGTATCAAAATCTTAAAATACATAAAAAATTAGACTTTTATCATATAAAAATAATCATAAAAAACTGTACAATACAATATGTCATCTGTATAACATAATTTTTAAGTGACTCATATTCTTGTAAATAATAACTTTCTAAAAACACTGCATGGCTTTTTTTACCAAAGCGAAAAAAGTCTTTCAGATAAAAATTAGCATTATTTTTCTAAAAATAAGTTTATTAATAACTTAGACTTCTATTTCCTATTATTGCTAAAGTACATTATTTCTAAAATGTTTTGTTTAAACTACATTAAATATTTACCTTTTCAGGAAAATGCATCTTTAAAAGAGAGACTTTCATTCTATGAGGATAGTGCCAAATTCTCATTTAAAAACATTTCTCCTAAAGGAACTAAACCAGCTCTTGTTTTATGTGTATTTTTATTGGTGGTTGGACTTAATTTAAATATGACAAGGTAAGTTAAAACACCCCTCACTTTGTTTTTTTATAATGATACTCGGGTAACTCATTAGAGGGACAGCATCTTGGCTCCATTAGCAGGGTTCCCAGTGTCATTAAAAAATGGTATGTAGGGAATTCAGAAACTGTCAAGTTAAAGTCAGGGGCAGAAAATGATAATTATTCATAGAAGTCAGGAAAAAAAGACAAACTAGTGTTAGAGAAAATGGCAAATTTTTTTCTTACATAAAATAATGTATAATAAAAATTTTATGACATTTTGTCACTTCTTGTATTGCAAAAGTCTGTAATAAGAAACCTATGAATCTTTTTAAAGAAAGGCCACTTTGTATCTAATTCATGGTATAATAAGATTATTAGTAATGGATGTCCCATCCAAAAGTATCACATTATATTGCTGAATAACTCAAAAACTAAGAGGGGTATGAAAACGCGGTTTAGACAGAATTGCTAACAATTTTTTTGAAGGTGTTAAATCTCCAAATTCATTACGGTACTTTTCCGGAATAAGTATTTATTTTATTGAATATTCTACTTTTCAAAAATGTTATATACATTGTTTAAATTTATTATTAGTCTATTTAATTTATTGTCAATTCGAATTAACTTAAACAAATTAAATAACATAAACTAACTAAACTTAAAAGCACATATGAATAAATCATGTCTTGGAAGTGCCCAGATGCATTTCCCTGCATATATTTTCTATTACATTTCTTACGTTACCCATCAGTTCCTTCAATGTGTGTGAGACCGGATTATAACATTGCTCCTTCACATAACTCCAAAAAAAAATCAGGGACAGGTGGCCATTTTATTGGATCTGCTCTACCTATCCACCAGCCCATAATCATAGAAAAATGCGCTAGCGCGGCATCTTGTTAAAAACAACATCCATCCTGATCATTTTGTGGGTAAAAAAAAATCTCTTACACATCTGTGTAATTATCTCCATGTAGGTTTTTATAAAGAAGAATGCTCCACACATTTTTGTGTTATTGACCTATCCCCTTATATGGAAAATAGTTTCATTTAACATTATAAGGGTTATAGGGTGTTCTCAGAATAAGTCTAAAATTGTTTCTTTCTTTTTGACTTATTCAGCAATATAATATACCTTTGGATGGGACACCCAGTAGTATAATCTTAATGGACTATTCTCCTATTAAATGGCGACAGGTTTACGAAATGAGTTCCATATTCCTGAGTCGTATTTTTAGACACCATCGCTTGTTAGGACATTGATGATAGGACAAAATAATACAAATTTCACACCCGACTCCAGGAAATGAGATAATTTGTCTGTCATGAGGTGTATTGGTTATAATTTACGTTTTTTTATGATCAACATGTAATAGGAAAAGGAATATTTACTTGATTTAGTTGAGAATAATGTTAAAAAAATCCCTTAATCCAGATTAACTATTTGTAGTTTATATTATAATACTGTAAAAAATATTTTATTGGAGAGACAAATAATTCACGTTTTGTAATATGCCTACTCGAAAAATATTTTTAAATGTATTTGTAGATCAGAAATAGACAAATTTCTGAATTTTTTGTTGGTATAAATATCAATTTTTTTCCATAGACACTTTGTACTGGAAGTGCAAGTGGTAAAAATTAGTTTCTTTGAATAATCATTATTTAATATCTGGGAAAAAAAATCGTGCAAATATTTTAGTAATTTTTTAATACTTGCTAAATGGATATGTTCTACAAGCATTTATTTTATGAGTAAGTGACCTTGGAGTTATTTCACATGGATTTAAGATTCTGTTCATCTGATATTATTTATTTGTAAGGAAACTATATTTAAATTGCCGTTTTTATTAGATATATTCAACTTTACCTTTTTTAAATTTTGCACAATTCTCAATCTTGCCAAAATAAGACCAGGGACAAGCATTTTTTTTCTCAAAACTGCTCATCACTTTCGAGGGAATTTGGAGACATAGGGCAAGGTTCCCAAAGATTTGTACCGTGACTTCTGTCCAGAGTAAAAGTATGTTGTTTTTTCCTTAAGATTATCAGTCTTTTTTGTATTTCATGTTTTTCTGTTTCAAAAAAGTATATGTTTTTGTTTGTTGAAAAACTGTAAACTTTCCAAAAATCTCAATGAAAATATTAATTGAATAATACATTTCCTAAAGAAATTTTTTTCTTTGTCGATAAATAAACGTTGTAAAGTCGACTCGTATTTCAAAGCGACACTAAGTATAACACTTAGCGCAATCTATTGGGGCTCTGGAAAGTTCTGGCTGCAATCCATAGGATTTGGGCGAAAGCATAAATAAATAAATAAAAATATATTAACGGAATAGCCATTTACAATAAACATAACATTTCATTAAATTAAAGCATCGGTTTAAAATCATAAATAACCACACTTTTTTAAAGCCCTTCTAAATTGTGGCACGCTCATATTAAACAAATCTATTTGACTTGCCAGAGCATTGGCATACGTGATCATCCTGTCTATTGGAGTATTTAGGCCATAGTTTGTTCTGTGGAAATTAGTTGGAAATAATTGATCCGGTCTTGTTGTTCTGACAGAAACATGAAGATTTATTTTACATAAGAGAGAAGGTGCCTTAATAAGGTTGTTGAGAATTTGTTTCCTTCTCTCTTCTAATAAGGGGAGACCCATTAATGAATGTAGCTCACCTTAATTGATATTTTTGACAGGTATATGGAGTCTAAATGCTATGTGCCTTAAAAATCTTCTCTGTATCTTTTCCAACCGGTCTATATGGTATTTGTAGTATGGCGACTACATGGTGGAAGCATACTCAAGTCCAGACCATGCTACGGCACAAAAGACATGTCTTAAAGTATAGATATTACTGAAATCTCGAAGAGATCTTAAAATGAGGCCCAACAGTTTCATTGCTTTATTCGTTACATTATCTGTGTTGAGTAAATGTAAATTCGGAATCCAATAGGACTCCCAAGTCTTTCACTATATTGACTCTTTCCAAGATGCCATCATTTAGTTTATAATCATAAATATGTGGTGTTTTTAAACAATGGAAACTTATGACACTATATTTGTTAACATTCAAGGTTAAATTATTCAAGACACCAATCGATAAACCTATTCAGATCACCCTGGAGTTCGGCACAATCAAGATGTGAGTGAATAATTTTGTAATGTAAGCATGTAATATGTGTAGGTAAAACTGAATAAAGGTGTGTGAATACACATATTTATTTAATTCAAGGTTTATATATATATATATATATATATATATATATATATATATATATATATAAACAGTATATCGTTGATAAAAAATTATGAAATTTTATAATAATTATAATTCTTTTTAAAATTACGGTTTTCATTATTCAAGTTCCACCTGATTTTTAATAATAGCTTAAGGGCAAAGAACATAGTTGATCATGTTTTAGCATATAAATTATTTTGGTTTCAACCACCACAACACTTAAAATTTTTATTTACAATTTGTCCTAAACTTCTTCCTTTATATTTTTTATTCTTATGTTAACTTGTTTGTTCTTTAGATAAAAAATTTGTTTTTATTCTTTTAAATCATATTTTTGCTTCCTAATTTTTATCAAATACCTATATTTTGCTGCTATATTTTGAAATTCCAGTGGCCCCCTTATAATGAAAACAAACAAAATAGACCCTGAAAGAAGTGATTATTCAAAATTACCAGATAGATATGGCAGAAATTTATTATGGACTCGTGAAGACCGTGAAGATTCAAATTTGAAGAATAGTACATTCTTTTCGCCTCTTACTATGTGTCCTGCATCAATAAATCAAACTGAAAGTGCTAGATTACTATTAGAATTAGAGAAGTGAGTATATAGCCATGGAATAAGATATTTGTTAAAGTGGTTGCAAAACATATGGTATAATTAATATTTGAATACCAGGTCTCCTAACCTATTCTCTATAACCTTTTACTAACATCAATGTTTGGAATTTTTTGAACACTATAAAATGCTCTTCTTTTTAAATCCTAATGGTATAAGTTGAGTTATGTTTATGACAGTTTTTGTCAAAATATGTTTAATTAACCCAGAGAACTTACATTTCTATGCAGGCTTATCATTTTTACGATAAATGTACATGAAATAAAGAATAAGTGAATTGACTAAATATATAACACTGAAAAGTTTTATGTTATCAGGAAGCTGATTGTAAATTATTACAACTTTATAGTAAAGTTTTGGCCCATGCTAGTGCAACACTAAACACTTTTTAAATGTTCCTTAAATGAGTACCATGGGGATGTACCTGATTTCTTACAGTAAAAACTTGTACTTGTGTTGTTTTAAACATAACATTTAATATGTAGTTAAAGATTTGATATTTTTGAATTAACTGAACAACTGATATTAACATTTTTATATAGAGCCTGCATACTATATTTAACCACAGTGAATAAATATTTTTTACAGATTTATTCTCTAGTATTTTAAATGACTTGAAAATTTGTTTTTTAAAATTAAATTTATTTTAAGGTGGATTGGTAAGCCAGAACCCAACAAGAAAGTGGCAAATTCTGTGAAAACTACCAGTCCGAAATCAAAGACAAGACGAAAAAAGATACGTCTTGATTCATCACTTGCTCAGATCAAAAAACGGGAACAGTATGGCCCAGAGAATGAAATTAAAAATGAAATTCAAGTTTTTAGTCCAAAGGAAGACCAACTGTTTTCAGAGTTTTTTGAGGCAATTAATAGGCAAGATGATACTTTCTATGTTGTTTCATTTAGTGAACAACATATGCTGCTACCAGCATTATATCACAATAAAACCCGAAGACCCAAGATGTCACTTTTAATGCCTTCTGCATTTCCTAATGGTTAGTATTTAATGATTAACGCTAACTTTATTTGGCTAATATTTTCCAGTAAATTGTCGTTGACAAATTCAAACAATAACTAATATTAAAGCAAAATACATAAAACAATATTTGCATCCTAGGCAAAAAATGGGATCATTTTCTAATTATTTTATAAGACCAGATTAAAATAAAAAATTTAATTTAAAAATTATATAACTTTCTTTTTTTTTTTTTTTTAGCCTTGTATAACTTGATATCACTTTAGTTTTAGTACTCAACAGAAGAGGCCATAAAATAATAACATAATTTACATCTGCCAGGCTAGAAACTAATTCCAGTGAATAATTTTTTTTCTTGAAATGAAGTTTTGAATTGATGGGTGAATGAAATGTATTATTTACTAATATCAAGGTGGCAAGGTCATACAGCATGTGCATATTATGCGGGTATCTGATTAGGCTGATAACATATGATTCATTAAAATTTTTAATAAAAACAAGTTTATCGATTTGCAAATTTGAAGGCAAGACGCAATTGGTTTTGAAATATTTGATGATTGTTTAAGTATTTTTAACTAATATATTGGGAAACCGTTTTTTGAATTACTCATATCATAGCCATGAACAAGAATTAATAAATAAAACACACTAAAGTTAAGGTAAAGTTGGGCTGCTGGTTCTTTAACCATACATCATCATCCATGTTCATTTGAATCAAATCAAAACTTAAAGGAACACACAAAAATTAGTAAGATTAGATTAAATTGACTAGAAATATTTAAATCAATAAATTGTTACTAATTAACGGCAATAACTACTTACCAGCGACAGAAAATAGTTTCCTAAAATAACCGATTTAAAAATTTGATTAATTGCCTTACAGCACAAAATTGTTTAAGTTCACAAATACAACCAAGCTGAAATGACAATAATAACAAATGTCAGATTCAACGATAACCATAAATTGAAAGTTAAATTAGACATTATGAGTCAATCTAAAATAGCCATCTTAATTTCTTGTTGTAACACGTTATCCCCTTAACATATTTCTTGCTTGTAGTCAGGCTCAGAAGACAATATTTCAATTTTCATTCTTTTTTTTTCATTATTGATTTAGGGAATTAATAATGGGTAAGAGAAATATGATGTTTATAAAGCAGGTCCTTAATATTGCATCAGTTAATGCAGGCCTGAATGACCTACAAATTATTCAGAGATCTGCCTTGGCTTCTGAAATCATTATATGTCAACGAGAGATTCAGATAGATATGTAGATCTTAATGACTAATAATCGTCAATGAGTTCCTTTCCCCTTTAATACCCCACTCAGTTTGTTGTAGCCGTTAAAGGCTGCAATACTGTAAAAATCCGCTAACATAATATTGTTAGTGTTAGATTGTCATAGTTGATTACTGAGCTCATAGTCTTCATGGTCAAAGTGTTCACCTAGAAAGTGACAGGTCCTGGGTTTGAAACCTAGCATAGACAAGTTAACTTTTTCAATTTTAATAAATTGTCTGAATTGATGATTAAAAATTTTTGGAAAATTTGTATTAATAGGTTTATGTATTTTCAGAAACGTCTACACAAACTTATATACCGCTAATGAAAATCGATTGCGAAGTCCTGGATACCAAATTAGTTAACGTCAAATATGGTTCTATACCAAGGCCTTATCGTTACTATGGAAATTTTACGAAGAGCGATGATACAGATAGCAAAAGAAGTCACAGTGCTTCAACATCTGGAAAATTCGATTCCAAAAAACCTTACAAGCCATATTTCTTAAGTAAAAATCTGCTAAAAGCTGTTGATTACAACTAAGATATTTTGTTTGAGAAAAGGGCAAGGTTGCATTATTATTTTATTATGGCTACGTTTCTAATTTTAATTATATTTAAATTTATAGCTTGATCTCTCCCACAGACTGTGGCGTTTTGCTTTCAAATCACTTTCTTTTAAATTAAGGCTTCCAAAATTGTATTTGCTCTCTTAAAGATGTAGGCATTAAATTTGGACAAAGCTGTGGTGTCCGCAGATGAGGTTAGCTATATCACAGATGGAACTAATTTTTAGATTTTGATAAAAAGCTGTTCTTCATAAAGATGTTTGCTTGTTAAAAAAATAAATCAGGTTGAGAAAAACGTGACTTTATTATACAGGGAATTTATAAACATACAAAACTTGTATTTTACTTAAGAGTAAACTATCCCAATTTCTTATCAGGAAAATGATATCTAAAGAAGTTGCTTAGAATCATTCACAGCCAAAATCTAAACTTTTTATTTTTGTAAGATGCAGATATTTATAACAAAAATTCCTAAAATATTTAAGTAGTACATTTAAACTAGTTAGAGGAAAAGGCAATTACTACTACCACTATTTACTGAATTTGAAAGCCACCTAGCTCAAACAAACTTTTTCAAATATATTTTGATTTAAATTATTGTGAAAAAAATATAGAGCAATTATTTGGTTGCAAGTAATAGGGCACCAAACGTAAATTATGACTATCACATTTTAAATAGGTACCAAGTAAAAAATACAATGTGTTCAAATCCAAATTTTTTTCAACGAATTATAGTATTTTACATTTGTCACATAGTTGCTGTTTTGACCACAAAATATGTCAGTAAAATACCTTAATACTGTTGTTAATTATACTTAAAGTACAAGTTGATCATTCAAAATAACTTAAGAGAGTTTAATAAAATATTAATAATAATGACAATTACAACATATTAAAAAGAAAAGTTCATTTCAACATTCTAACACTAACTGTTTAATTATATAATTTTTCGATTGCTATTCAAATGTGCTCAGTATCCCTATACCAGGATTCCATACACAGCCACTAACTGAAAGAGGGTATGGAAGGTTTAAAGATGATACGTTTTTATGCATTCCTCTTGTCAGTTTTTTCAGTAAATAAATGTTTTTTAGAAAGTTACTTGGCTCATTTTATGATCCATATAGTTTTCAAATTTTAGACAAGGATGAGTTATTTAATGTCAATTTGAATACCTCAAATCGGGCATCAAGCCGTAATATTTCAACTTGTCCAGCAGCCCCTAATTACATTACAACCTTTGAGAGTCGCAGCATGTAATATACTGCCTACTCTCAAATGCCCCCACCACATACTCAAGAAAGTCCACCAAACGTAGCAGTTTGGTCAGCCCTAAATCGGTACTGTCCAACAAATCGTTATTCTCCTATAAAATATTTCATAAAACCAGTGAAATAGGACGATAGTTACTCAGCTCTTCTTGCTCTTGTTAAATATTGGGATATACACATATAAAAAAATTAATAATGCATTAGGGTACTAGGAAAAGCGATTTTAAAATAACATTTACATGTTTTGTAAATTTCAAAGAACCTATTTTTAAACAAAACTTATGAGGAATTATTTTTTATCAAAAAACTAAACATTAAATTCATTTGTGGTATAGGTAGCCTCATTTGAGGACACTATAACTCGATAAAGGTAATAATAATAATAGTTTTCATGTATGATGACAATGCTTAAAAGTCCATCAACTTGGTTATTTTAAAAAGTGGTTTCAAGTTTTATTTTTTGAAAAATGAAGTTTTTAACTGCAAATAAATAAACGATGAAAAACACAAGAACTTTTATATATTTATTCGACGATCCTCGGGTATCGCACACGCAGGGGGACCCTGTATACTTTAATTTAGTATTTGTAGAATTGCTAATGCCCCCAATATAAAAAGATTCCTGAACTATATTTTGTCTGTCATTAGTCTATGTTATTGGAATTAGATGTTTGAAAGATATAAAAACGTAATCACTCACACTCACAGCATTTTTTTATATACATTTCTAACCACTATTATTTATGTCATCTAAATTACATAATTGTTTCTTTAGCATTCATTATATTAAGTTCTGCAATCCTCCCTCATAGTATCTACTTTAGATCTCTATGTATAATATAACTTGAAACTTACTTTTCCTAACAGATCAAAAGCCTTCACGGCTATGATCAATTAAGAAATCATGGTTCTCGGGATTAGACTGTGTTAAAATGAAATCACTTTCCGACGTTTCGCCTTCGATTGCACGAGGCATCTTCAGTTATCTTTATTTCACGAGATCATTCACACACACACTCAGTGTTCCGATCTCGTGAAATAAAGATAATAAAGGTCCCTGAAGATGCCTCGTGCAATCGAAGGCGAAGCGTCGAAAAGCGATTACATTTTGACACGGTATAATCCCAAGAACCATGATTTCTTAACTTACTTTTCCTGTTTGACACTAACAATAAATATTTTTGCTTGATAAACTTACATTATACCAGTTTTACAAGATTTCAAACAAATTATTACTATTATCACCTTTATTATAAAATAAATGTTATTATACGTGTCTTATTGGGCATGTAAATTCTAAGACATAGATAAAGTTTGCTTCTTAGATTATTGTTTAGGATGTATAGTTTGTATTGTTCTGTTAAGTCTCGACTTGAGAAAAACTAAAATAATTAGAACCACGGGATCAATTTTGTGATATCGGCGTAAAACTATTTGTATCCAAATTCAAAACGGATTCAGAAATTTAAAACATTAAATGATTTCAATTAAAATTTTTGAAATTGAAATATTCAAAATATGAATTATATGAAAAAGATATTTCAGCTAAAAAAAAGGAAAGTCAGATTCAATATCATTAAAACCTTTATTAGTTCTTCATGTTTCCTCAGAGATATTGACCTGTGCAATGTAATATTCCCATCAGTTTTTATTATTTTAAGTTTATCAAATCTCAGATATTTCTTGAAAGTATATATATAATAATTTTGTTTGTTTAGTGTTTAACTATTTTATTTATTTATTATGGAATTCGCCCAATCATACATTGCTAAAAACTAAAAAGTGTTCCAAGCAATGTCAGAAAAAACTAATTATTATGAACAATTTTGATATTATGGTCTTAGCAAGTGGTTTGTTTTATTGAAAGTTATAGGCTACTGTTTCAGCTTCTCTCAAGTGTGTTTTCTAAAAAGAACAATACAAACTATTCAATCAAAATCGAAAATATTTTTCAAGAACTAAGGCTAAAATTGTTGCTCTTGTACCTGTTTTCATTTGCATTTTTTTATGCAAGACAAAGTATTATTTATCATGTTACAGAGTTTTTATTTAGGCATTTATTATACATATATTTGATATATGTTCCAATGAGAGACTTTTATATGTTTTGACATTTTTAGATGTAAATTATCATTTAGTAATTTCAATTTAGGGAAAAAGTTTGAGGTGGCTGGGATTAAAAAAAATGAGCTTAAAATTTCTTTTATAGCTCTATGACCTTTCTGTTAATAGTTTAATTAAGAACTGAAAATTGCACATGGCTGTTTTTAGTTGCATGTTGATAATTCAGAGTGTTATGCTTTGGCTAATTTTAAGTATAAAAGTCCATATGTACATGTCTAAAAACGCCTATTTGCCGGAAACACGTGAAAATTTTGTTTTGAGTTTTTCTAATTTATTATCTATGCTTTTAAAGATAATGAATGAATTTTGAAACAATCTATGGGTGGTATATTTTTTGGTTCACGGCCCTTTTTACCACCTAAACAGTTTTATGTGGCAAATATACATTTGTCTACTAAATTGGATTGGAAATAAGGCCTAATTCCTAGAATTTTATATTTCAAGGTTTTTCTACTGAAATGTCATATGTATGGAAGACTATTTTGCTAAATAACTCCAATATTTTAAAATATTGAAAAATTCAAGAAATAAAAACATTTCTAATTTGAGCGGGAAATTTGACGAAGCTACTTAACCTATTATTAACTTACTAAGTTAAATTTGTGTCATCACATACAAAATTTTAGTGTGGTAAAAAGGATCGTGAACCCAACCAACTCTGTAAATGGTTTCAAATACCAGTGGAACAGTTGAAAGGTACTATATTAAGTGATATGTATTCCAATTATCTTTTAAAATTTAGAATATTAAAACAAAACTAGGTGTTTTTTAAATTGGTTTTCTTTCTAATAGCAGGATATAAACTCTCGATTTAAACGTTCAAATGTGTTTCTAAGATACCTACGATAACTGGAATTATAACAAGTAAAAAAAGGAAAATATAGGAATGCATGAAAAACGGGAAATTTAAACTTTCTAGGGTGTAAACCTGTTTTTTAGGAGTAAACTTTATATAATTTAAACCTTTAAAAGAGATATACTGAACCTGATTTAAACCCTATTAGATTTTAATACCCAAATAATAATCACAAGCTGGAGTATGGACATGCATTTAAACAACAGCCTTTATGCTGTATCAAAAAGGCGCAGTTGTTCATCCATGTTTAAGCTTAAACATTTAAATTAGTAGCAAAATTTTGTTGAGTTGTATGTTGATATTATTACAGCGGGCTTAACTTTTTTCAATAATCATGCAACAGATGCAAACAATTCATAATGATGATAATTAAGGTATAGAGCCAAATTAAGATTTAAAATAATATCAAACCACAGAGCAAAACATAATTTACGATTAAACGATTTACCTGTAAGGATGTTCAATCGTAATTATACGATTTAAACCCATTCGGAACACTATGTTTTGTAATAATATTTCGGTCACGAACTGACAACACTGTTCAAAATTCAGACGCACCGGCTCACCATGAGTTCATGTATCATTAATGTTTTGTGTAAAACCACTAGATCGCTTGGGTTTTAAGGATTATACGGCGATGAACAATGGACGAGCCGGGTGGGGTGTTTCGAATGGGTTTAAATCGTATAATTACAATTGAACATCCTTACAGGTAAGTCGTTTAATCGTAAATTATACTTCATTAAACCCATTCGGAACACTATGTTTTGTAAGATGTTGGTCTACGGCGATCTAGTTTAAATGAATATTTTGCTCGTCAAGTCTTAATATGAATCAATGGGGTTTAAATTGACGCAATTAATCCAATCTAATGACCTTGTATATTATATTTCAAAAAACGTATAAAGAATATATGGAAATATGTAAGACAACTAACGCCTAATAATAATAGAACATTATATCTAATAATCGCAACAAAAATAAAAATTATTTCATACTCAAAATAGATTTAGCAAACACACACTTATCTAATATAGGTTTATTATAAAAGTTGGAAAACATATTTGATTTAGCAGTCCAGCCAGCAGCATTTCTTATAATTTCTATGCTGACACCTTGTCTGCTAGCGGCCGAAACCGCTGAATGTCGGGTACTGTAGCCCTTAAACTTTGTTACATCTATGCCACTATTTTTTAGAACTTTTTTGATCCACCTTGATAATGTTTGTGTAGATGCTACATGGTACGGCTTCTTATGTGTAAGTAGCAAATATGGATCATTATCAAATCGTTTGGATTGGGTGGCATCTATATAAAATAATAGGGTTTTGGCCACACACAGTTCCGGCTTTTCTTTAAATACGGGAAATCTTAAAATCGGTTGTGTTTTATTGGGATAAGATGTTTTCAAAATATCTGTAATAACAATTTCCACTCTGTCTTCATAATTATGTATATTGTTTAGTTGTATTTTTGACAAGGTCTGCATTCTATGGGCAGACGTGAGAGCTAAAAGGGTAACTAGTTTAATTGAAAGCATCTCAAATGAAATATTTTCCAAAGGATAAAGTTTAGACAAATAATTTAAAACTTTTTCAGGATCCCATGTTTCCTGATATCTAGGGAAAGAAGGTTTAAGCTTAAAAGAACCTTTCAAGAATCGTTTTAAAATTTCCATGTCTCCTGATATATCTGCTATCAGTTTTATGGCTGACAAATGTGCATTTAATGTGTTATAGGAAGCGCCTTCAGTTAAGCATATATTTAAAAAACTAATTACTTGTTACAGTGAAATACAGTTCAGTACACACGGGTGTTGTGTTCCGTCGTTTTTTATGTTTTTTTCGGGTGTTTTACTGCATTAAATTCCCAATTTGTTTAGTGCCGTGAAAAATACATCAAATCTCATCAGATCGACCTAAATTAATTAATAAATATTTCATCTTGCTTGCTTTTGAGCTTTGTTTCTTGCCGTGGAATCCGAAATATTTAAAACATTTATAAGATCTATTTGTTCACACTCCAGTGATAAGGAAATAACATAAAAGTGCAAAAAATAAGTAAACTTTTTTATGCTTCTGTTCGACGATTGAAATTTAGTATTGTTAACGTTGCCATAGTGATCCGAAATGTACAAATTGTAGTACAATTGTCTTTTTGTGATTTTAATTTATCTCTATCTCCAACTTTACTCTGGAGATAATGTCACTTTTAAAGTGCACAAGCTGCCTTAAGCAATGCATTCTGAAAGCCAGACCCAAGGACGACGAACTTTTTGGAACTCCATGCGACGGCTGTGAGCGATGTTTTTGTAAAAAGTGTGCTCAACTGACAACAACAGAGACCCATGCAATCTCCTTAGCCCAAAGGAATATCTTATTCTACTGTAGGCAGTGTAAGTCACTGGTAAGAGACATCCACAAATTGAAAAACCTTCAAGATGAACTGGCCAATCTTAAGTTGAAAGCATTGGAGAAAGACATATCCATTGAAAAATGTGAATGTAAATACTCTGATAATTTGCAGCAACTTAATAAGGAATTATCTGGCCTCCTTGCTGACAACGCAGCAAAAGATGCTCACATAAAGAGACTGAAGGAGGGGACTCAAGACCTCGCTCCTGAAAACGCCAAGGACAAATACATTTCCAAGGTTAATCAGTATGCTGAAACTATTGACCCAAGTTGTATAAATTTACAGCTAAAAAATAAGGCCCTTCTTAATGATATTAAGGAAATTCAGTCCAAGAATGAAGTGTTAGAGATGGAGCTCAGTGAATTGATGGTCTTAAAGAATAACCTTCTAACTAGCATTGAAGTATTGGAAAAGGAAAATGAACTTTGTGGTAAGGAGCTGAAGGAGGCCAAACTAGAACTCTTTGAAGCCAAACAAGTCTCACAAGATACACACTCAAGTCCCAGTTTAAGTCAAAAAAGGTCATTTAAGCTCACACATGAATCCCTAAATATTACTGTGTGCGCAAATAAGGAGAAACATAGAGTGCTGCTGGTAACAGATAACGTTGGTAAACATCTATATGCAAGTCTCCGTTTTATCCTTGGTGATGATTTCAATCTTGAAGTAATGTGCAAACCCAATGCCCCATTTAATGACCTCCTTTCAAGTGTGCGTGGCTTTGCCAGAGACTATACATTTTCTGACTGTGTTGTAGTTTTAGGTGGCATTAACAATTTTGAAGTAGATCCTATGATAATTAAAGCATTGTCAATTGATATCGCTTTCACAAATTTAATTATATGCACCATTCCTACAAAATTTCATGGCGTATCATCAACAAATAATATTTTAAATAATATTTTAAGAATCAGTCATAGTTTCAGGCAAATAATTGATAAATTGAAATGTAGTACAATTGATAATGTAGATTTATTAGACTTGTACAATAGTAACTTAATCGATAGGGACTATATGAGAAATCGTGTTTATTTGAGCAAAACGGGTCGTTTTAAGGTTTCTAACTCAATTAAAAATGCGATTTTATCTTTTGCTTCCCTTTGCTCATCACCAGACCTGGTTGTTCTTGGTGGCAGTGAGAGTTTCGGAGATATGGATGGTGATGCAAATGGTCCCTTGGTGGGCCAAACTGTTGCATCTGAGGTCCCAGTCTGCAGTGACACGTTCGTGTCCCAAAATTTTTCCAATCTGGAATCTGATATTCGGGATACTGTTGATCCCAATAGCATACAAAATATATCTTTTTTAGATCCAGCACAGGCAAAACTGATGGGCCAATAGTATCTGTATCTAGGTCAATGAATCTCCGTGTTGCACATATAAATATTAGATCCCTCATTCCATCATTTGCTGATATAAAGGAGTTACTTGTGTTTGAAAAATTTGATATTTTTGCAATTACAGAAACGTGGTTATCCCCAGATTATCCAGATTCACTTTTACATGTTTCTGGTTACCAGCTTTTTCGTAGTGACAGAATAACTAGGGGAGGGGGCGTTGGTGTATATATGGCTGACTTTATTAAATGTAAAGTCATTGATATCTCCGCGGCAAGTGATGGAACATGTCAAGTCGAACAACTTTGGATAGAATTGTCTTTGAAAAACAAAAGAATTTTAATGGGAGCGCTTTACAAACCTCCATCAGTCAGTTTTAGAAACATATTTTGTGTTGAAAATATATTATCCTCCCTGTTGCCTTCTTTTGATTATACCCTTCTCATGGGTGACCTCAATGTTGATCTTCTAAGTGAGACGGTAGAGAGCAATCAGTTGAGATCTTTGTTACATGTGTTCAATCTAAAACAAACTATCACCGACCCAACAAGAATAACGAGAAGCACATGTACCCTTATTGATATTCTTTGTGTAGACAGTAATGTTAATGTGGTAAACTCGGGAACTAAAGATTTGCTTAATCTCACAGATCACAGACTTATTTACTCTACTATCGAAATTGATACACCCAAAAAGACCGAAAAATAATTTCCTATAGAGACTTTCACTCTTTTAATCAGCAACAATTCGACATTGAGATGCAGATTCAATTTCGATGATGATGCTTGGCAACGGGGAACCTTTGATTGTAGACTTCAAACTCTTAATCAGCGACTGACCGACGTATTCGATAGACACGCACCCTTCGTAACTGTCAAATTAAAACGGAAGTATAAACCGTACATTACAAGCACAATAAAAGAAATCATTCAATTAAAGAAAAAAGCATTTAATAGATTCAAACGCACTCGTAACATTGAGCATAAAAACTTCTACATAGATATTAAAAACTACCTTTCTTTCGCAATACGCAGTGAAAAAAAGGCATATATGTCATTTGAACTTCAGAGAGCCAACAAAAACTCCAAAATGCTTTGGTCTCGACTTAATACATGGAATGTTCATTCAAAAAATAATTCTGAAATTCCTAATCATTTAAAAAATCTACAAGATATTAGTAATCAATTTGCTGATGTTAGTAGGTTGGCCGCTCCGGTTGATGTTGAGGTCCGTGACTTTTATAATACTAATAGGCTGGAGAGTCTAGATAATAGAAACTTTTCTTTTAGGTTCATATCTGAATATGATGTTCTCCAAGCTTTCTCTCGCATCAAATCCAAAAGTATGGGCGTCGATGGAATAAGTTACGTCATGCTTCTCTTTGGTCTTGAACATGTAGTTTCAATTATAGCCAGATTATTCAATCAGTGCCTTCAGGAAGGAGTGTTTCCTGAAATTTGGAAAACATCTATAATTATACCCATTCCCAAAAATTCCAAAATCGAGTCAATATCTGAACTAAGGCCCATCAGTCTATTGCCAATCCTGGCTAAAATGTTAGAATTGCTAGTTACTGATATGATTAATGACTATATTTTGAGTATTGCCCTACTGCCTGAAGTTCAGTCAGGCTTCCGGAAGCACCACAGCACTGCAACTGCACTCACCAAGGTCACTACAGACCTTGTAACTAATATCGATGAAGGGATGGCCTCCTGTCTTATACTCCTAGATTACAGCAAAGCCTTCGATTTAATTAATCACTCTATGCTGGTTGCTAAAGCACGTTATTGTGGTTTCACCGAGCCAGTGTGTCAATGGCTTGCCAGTTACCTATACTCCCGTGTGCAAATAGTTGAGTTGGATGGAGCCAGATCCAAGCCTGTCACTTTGCAGCACGGAGTTCCTCAGGGAAGCATTCTTGGTCCCCTGTTATTCAATTTATATACTTCTGATCTGCCCAAGCAGGTTCGTTTCTGCTCCATCCACCTCTACGCGGATGATACACAATTGGTTGCTGGTTTTGAACCGGAAAATGCTTGTCAAGCTTTCCAGCAGATTAACTGCGATTTGAAATTTATTTTAGAGTGGTCCATTGGGCATGGTATGTTGCTTAATGCAAATAAAAGCAACTATATGGTTATTGGCACTAATCATATTATAAATAAAGTCAACATGCACAACTTTGTTTCGTTACATATTGGTGAGGATCTTCTACCCTCTGCAATATGTGTTAAAAATTTGGGTGTCACATTTGGCGCAAACCTTAACTTTGAATATCATATCAATAAAAAACTATGTTCTGTATACTTTAAATTAAAAAGTTTGTATCAGTTTAAATTTATTCTACCCGAAAAGGTTAAACTCTTACTAGTGGAATCACTCATTCTTTCACAATTGGATTACTGTTGTATAGTCTATTACAATTATTTAAACTTGGAATATCGTAACAAGATTCAACTGGCCCAAAACGCTTCCATTCGTTATGTTTATTGTGTATACAAATTTTCTCATATCACTCCCACTTATGTACAAAACAACTTGCTTAAATATGAATATCGAGTGATGCTTCTATTTGGTGTATTTGTGTACAAACTTTATAAAACAAAATGTCCGATTTACCTATGGAAATATATTGTAGCAAGACAGGAAATTCACAATCTAAACCTAAGAAATGTTATTAGATTTAATCTACACCAACATCGCACTTCTAAGTTTAGAAACTCATTTGCTTTTCGGGTGATACAATTGCTTAACTCACCTGTATTTAATTTAATTACTCAAAACTCTATTAAAACCTTTAAGACCAAGTACAAGAATGAGTTACTCAATTTAATGCCCTAACAGTGTAGTAAATTACCTTTGAAATGTGTGGATTTTTGTAATAGGTATTAATGTTATTATAGTTAAGTTACTTTATTTTTAGGTATCATGGAAGAACGCCCTGCGAATGCTACCTTTTATGTAATTATTTTTGTATATTGCATAATAAATGTTTTTCTATTCTATTCTATTCTATTCTATACTATTCGAGTGAAAATGTACAATGTTATTTTCCCCGCAGAATGTCCACCATTTTTTTAGTGACACATTATATTGCTTAACAGTTGCGTTGCTCATGGAAGCTAATATGGTTGGAAAACACTCTTCTGTTACACCTCTTCTTCTATATGATTCCCGGATAGCTTCCCTGCAACCAGGGTAAGGCGGTCCCAAATTGGATGACTCTTCCTAAAAGGACATAATAATAAATCAATCTTTGGCTGAAAATAAAGAGGTTCACAAACTAACAATTTGCAAAACTTTGGATACCAATTTTGGGTAGGCCAAAAGGGTACTATTAGTATTCCTTCGGCACCATCTGCGATAATTTTTGTTATAACTTTTCCTACTATAGAGAAGGGTGGAAATGCATAAAAAAAGAATTCAGACCAATTTAATGTGAATGCGTCGACTTTAAAAGCATTAGGATCTCGTTTCCAGGATACAAAGGTCTCACATTTTGCGTTAAGGGATGATGCAAACATATCTATCTGGGGCAGGCCAAATTTTGAAATAATCTGTTGATAAACTTTGATATTTAATGAGTACTCTGTTTCCACCTTTCATGATCTAGACTCCCTATCTGCTTCTATGTTATGGTGAGTATTAATATATGAGGCAAACACATAAATATTCCTTGCTTCACACCATTTCCATAATTTATTAGTAATAAAATTAAGTTTAGAATACTTAACACTGCCCATACGATTAATTAGAGATATTGCAGTAATATTATCAATTCTAAGCAGAATGTAACAATTTCGAAGGTTATTAGCAAAACATTTTAGACCATTAAAGGCAGCTAAAATCTCTAAATAATTAATATGGAATGTAGATTCTATATCATTCCAAAACCCGTTAGTTCTTTCGTTACTACAAAAAATTCCCCATCCGGTGTTTGAAGCATCACTAAATATTTCCAGCATGTAATCTACTGGACCAATATATTGGCTACTGCTTGGTAATTTTTTCAACCACCATCGCAAATCTTCTTGTGATTTTTCCGCGATTTTCAATTTAGCATTATAATTCCCCCCGTTTTCTTGCAAAGCAATACATTTCTCCCTTTCCATTTGTTTTACATATAATTTACTGTATTTAAAGGCTAAACACATTGAGTTTAAAAAACCAACTAATCTAGCGAGTTCTCGAATTTTTATTTTTTGCTTATGAAGAACCCTGTTAATCTTAATCCGTGCTTTGTGCATCTTATCTTCAGTTGGTCGAACGATAAGATGTATACTATTCCACATAAAGCCTAAAAATATGCATTCCCTCATAGAAACCAGGGAGCTTTTTTGAAAATTAATAATAAACCCCAATTTATAAAGTAAATTTACGGTCTCTGAAACATTAAGGGAGCATTCCTCTTGAGATTTTCCCAATAAAAAATAATCATCTAAATAATTTACAGACTCGAAACCTAAAGATCTTAGTTTAAAATTTACAGGTTTTAATAATTTTGTAAATACGTATGGTGCTATACATAGCCCAAACGGCATACAAGAAAATTCAAAGAGGGTATTATTAAATTCGAATCTTAAAAATTTTCTGTACTTTCTGGATACAGGTATAACGAAGTATGCATCCTTCAAATCAAGAGCTGCCATGTAAGAGTCTTTCATTATTAAATTTTTTACAGATCGATAATCCTCAAGCTTAAAATGAGGAGCTTCAACGTATTTATTAAGACGCTTCAAATTTAATACAAATCTGAAACCACCATCTGATTTAGGTACTAAAAAATAAGGTGATAAAAACTCGCCGCGCTGGTGTTTGCATTTACAAATGGCTCCAATTGCTTCTAATTTTAAAATAACCCTATTCAGATTATTAAACTCTTTTTTAGAAGGTTTAAAATTTTTTGGTGCTCGTTTCTGTATTGGTTTTTTAATAAATGGAATTGAGTACCCAGAAACCCAACGTAGAAGAGTTGGATTTGAAGTGATGTTAGCCCATTCACTTTGAAACAGTTTAATTCTACCAGCATATTTTTTAGGTACGTCTAATTGTGAAATTTCCTCGACCATCGTTGCTGCTGACTGGACTGAGTGTTGCGATGCCACTGCGGCTGCCTCCCTTTCCTTTTCTTGTCGTACTTCTCTGTCTTGAATTTGGGTCTGTTGCTCTGGCGCTTGTAGTTTAAATGGTCCTTTTTGTCTTTCTTGTAGCCTGAAGAACTTGCTTTTAAATCAAAACCAGTTTTCTTCACTTCTTTTGCCGTTTTATATTTTTCCTGGAAGTCCTCTCCAAACAAAAGAGAGTCAATCTTGGATTTCATTGCTACCTTCTGAACATCGGTGTTTAACGAAGGATATAACTCATGCTTTCGGTGGTATGATATTAGGTAATGTGCCTCACAAATCAATTTTGCTGTGTCAGCTAAAGCTGTCTTGATATTGTCGTCGATCTTCTGCGAGTCTTGGTCTTGCGACAAAATGATGTTTAACACTGAGCCTTGTGCCGTTAGGGCTCTGCCTAATTTGTTCTGAATGCTCATAGAAAATTGATCTCTTTTAATCTGAGCTGGTGTTAGGGACACCTCAATTTCGGGATTTAATTTTGGGGCGTCTAAAAACGGACAGTTTTCAGCCATTTTATATTTCTCAGTGAGCGCCTCCCTGGTATCTTTTTCCAACCCTGCGCTCAATAACTTGACCATCGAGTAACTAAAGCATCACATAAAGGGGGACCCTTCTCTCCCGTACTATTTGGATCGTCCCCCAAAATGGCGCTCATGGCTGCTTCCCTCACTTCTCTTTCCCGAGACTCCCGATCATTCGAGGAAGAAGACTCTGATTCTGACTCTGAACTTGTAGAGTCCTGACCTGGAACAACATACGTTTCTAACTATTTTTCATTTCGTATTAAGCTTTTTTGATATACAAATGCACCGGTATAGATCAATAGTTGGCTAAATGCAAAACAACTATTATCTTGTATTTTAGGTTGCTCACAAAAAGGTGAGAAAACAACCACTTCAACTTCGATTAGTTGCCCCAAACAAAGGGGAAAACAACCTATCGACAGTTGGCCACAATAAAAGGCAAAACAACTCTCAAAGCTTATCGCGAAAAGTATATTCATGAATTAATATTGTAAAGCCGCATATTAATGTTGTCGGCAGCAAACGAATTATTTATCTTTTCCCTTTCTCGCCATAAGGCATAGTAATACTTTTTTATCAGCCTGGGTTGATCCGTCGGAGTCATTGTGAATCACCAATCTTATTACGTGTCAATATAAACAAACCTTCTACCTATATATTTGTAATATTAAGACTTGATATTTATATTTATCATTAAGTAGATCCTATTTTCAGAAAAAAATGAAAAGGTTCCTTTTGCCTTCTGTAAGACTATTATATACTCTTGCCTATCTAAGTGCGTATTCATAACTATAGCATAAACAAAACTTAATATGTTTCAAAAGCCATAAATAATGCACGTGATCGTGATATACTTTGCCATGCTGACTCGAGTGTCTGGCGATATTTCTTGCTCTTCATATTATATAATTTAACTTACTTGAAGTGGAACTTTCCATGTATTTTTCAAATTTCTCCATCTTCTTCCTGAGGTCTTCAAGCAATCGTTTCTTTGCTTTTCTCTTAGGGTCTTGCCTCGATTTTCGCTTCATTTTGTAACAACAATTTTCACTCCGCGAACACAATTTAAAGCTTGTTGTCGTCACACAACACGAAACATTAATGATACATGAACTCGTGGTGAGCCGGTGCGTCTGAATTTTGAACAGTGTTGTCAGTTCGTGACCGAAATATTACAAAACATAGTGTTCCGAATGGGTTTAATGAAGTATAACTATAAATAAATTTCCAAAATTAAAAATCATTTTTGCATCAATTTTTAAACATGGGTATCAGCCAGAGGTTTCCTTAATGTTTCAAGCAATAAAACACGCTTTATTAATGCGAAAATAATGATTAAGTAAGCTCACTTTCAGGGTGGGTACATAAATAGAGAAAACTTATTTTTTTACTCACTTCTGTATATTACTTAATCTTAGTTTGCATTTGCGGTTTAAAATTATTGTGAAAAATAAAAAAAATATCTATATGTTGTTAAAAAAATTGACCTCAAAATTTAATTTTAAGTGTTATTAAGTTTTAAAATGGATGTGTAGTTCTTCACTTTTATTCAAGGCATTGTGTATATATTTATCTACTTTCGTTTAGTAATGAAAATATTACAGTTTTATAAATAGTTTCATAGTAGCTTCTATTACATCACTATTGCTATTATTACCACACTAGTTCTGTAATGAATTCATTACAACTCTTGAAACCTTGCTTAGATTTTGGTGGAACTAGGCTTGAAATTGCTACTTTCACTCCTTCTATATGAGTTCATATCTGACGTACATAACTAAAACAAGCCATTTTGTTTCGCCATCGCACCAAAATTTTACCAGTTTGATTATTGTGCATTTGAGGTAAATTGGATAAACAGTTTTTTAGCAATAATTTTTTAACCTTTCACTAGGTCGCCATTTTGTTCCGCCATATTGGATTTTTAACAGAATGTTACCAGACAAAAATGTGAACTATACCGCGAAGATACAGACAGGCTAACGGAATCGAGAAAGCATTTTTTTTTGGCTTTTAGCAGCCTCTAGGTTTGAAAAAATCTTGGCGGGTGATTTTTTCACTATTACAATATCCTTTTATGAGGGAAGTAAAAATAAACTGACAGTAGTTTATAAAAATTTAGGAAATATGTTATTATCGTTTTGAAACACAAAATTGATGAGCTTAATTTCCTACATTTAATGCATTATTTTACGAAAATAGATAAAATTTCGTACAATATTTGTATTGTAAAACTAATATTACGACTCCCAATGCATTGCGTTTCGAGTCGTAATATTAGTCTTTACAACACTTTTATAATAACTACGATATTAGGGTCTCCAAAAGTGGTTGTAACGCAACTTAACACACTTACAATTTGAATATAGTCCTCTTCAAGTATTTTAATATGTTATGAAAAAACTAATTTTAATTTTTGCACATGTTTAATTAGGTATAATTGGTGGTTATCCACTTTAATAAAATAAATAAAACTAAACATATAACAATAACCCACGGAATTGTGATATGACGTGCATTTGACAGAAAAAAATAACTGGTTATTCCCAGTAACTGAGCAGATGTGAAAAAAAAACGCATTTGACTGTATGAAATCGATCTAGTGTTAAAAGGCTGCTTTAAGGGTAGTGTCATAGGCTCCTTAATTATCACTACTTTTAATAGCTTTGTTTTTAATTGATGTAAATAGGATTTGACAATGGAATTTTGGTATATTCGGTTGCCTGGACATGCATTTATTAAAATATAAATCAAATTTGCATCAATTGCAAATAATAACGATTAAATCTAAGGCATCTTTCTTCAAATATTAGGAGGTAACCTAAATAGATTTGTGTTATTGTTGATAACAGTTCTTTTAAGATATATAACGTTCTACTTTGTAACTATTTTTACCTTTACCAACTAAAATTGACCAGTGTAAAATGTACCTAGATGTAATCATAATCATGTTTATTAAAATTAGAACCCCAATACTTAAAAATTCATTGATGTGTATATAAAGGTTACCGGTATAACCGTTTGAAGAAATTTCCTTGAAAAACTTTATTTATATGTCGAGTCTCATTCACACCTATGTCACACTTACGTCAGATGACCTTAGATATGTTTAAGTATATAAACTAATTAGATTACCAATGAAAAACTGTGAACTTATTGTAATAATAATTGTGATTGATAAAAAAAGCAAAAGATGTATTTTGATTGATTAGCCTATAATATATAAACTTCAAAATTAATAAGATGACACTAAAACGGGTATTGGTCTAGAAAAGAAAAATTAAGTAGGAGCACTTTATTTTTCATGTAATTTATTACTTAGGAATAGAGTAGAGAATAGTCTGATGAAAATAACACCACCCAATCTCCTAAGCATGTTCCCTTAGTTTGTATCTTCATTTAAGCATGAATGTCGATCGTGATCCATGAAACTCAATAGTATAGTTCTTATGTGGGGCAACCATAGTAAAGGCCTCCATTGTGAAGACTTACCTCATTCCTATAGTGAGGTAGGTACAGAAAGAGGAGGAAGGGGGCGCCACTTTAGTTCAGAGGAATGACAAAACTAATATAACCGGTATTTAAGTACACCGTTGATGCCTGACTTTCGTTGGAAGAAATAAGTCTAGATCATCTTGATGAGCTCTAAAAACAGCGAAACCGCGGTCGTCGTTTAAATGAAACGGATCATAGCGCCTGCCGCATTACAGGACATGTTCAGAGATAAATATATATAGGTGAAGACATGTTCCAGAGACCATGATATCTTAGTCGTTACTTGTTATATTTTGGCTCTGCTATTAGGCAATCTACCAGCTCAATTTCGGGAGTATCTAATATGACGGGTATGGACTATGTGATAGAAAAACACGGAACAATTTCAATTTGTTTAAAACGTCTTAATCTGCAATGCAATGTCGAATTTATTCGTATTCTAAACTGGGATAACTTTACTTTATTTACCTTGCATGAAATATTTAATGGGAAATGAATCAGGGAAGTAACAAAATGAGAAGACGCAAAGAAATAAGAAAAGTTCACATTTCTGACTGGTTCAGAACTCTGTATTTAAGCCTATACAAGGTGTTGTGACGTCAAGAACGGTGTTGAACTGTCATGACAAAAATGCCTCAAAATGTAAACGTAAGATGACCGGCTTCCGTAAAATAATGTATGATGCTAATGCTCTCAAAGATTGTCTTATTTATAATCGTTTGGTCCGTTGAATAAAAAAAACAAAGGTAAGAGCGTGACAGTTGTTTAACAACAGTATACGTGGGACGGAAGTCGTCTATCTGCAAAAGCCGACTATGAATCTACGTTTTGATACGCTTGTGCTTGTAAATTTTTATGCGTTTTAAATAACTATGGTGAGTTGTGCGGGTTGTACGTGGTTGTTCCAAAACTCCAAAAAACAAGTTTAAGAATTACGTTTCATTGGTGAGTACATTTTGACGTACATATTTAAATATTTTGTCTTTAAAACAGGTAGTTTTTCATAACAGATGTAACCTCAAATTGCAAAGACATACATTTGACCGTAGTTTTAATTTGATAATCCAGATTTTGTGTTATTTAAACATTTCTTCTCTATAAAAGACAAAAACAGCAAATCTAGATGCCAATCGGAAGTTACATACACCATTTGCGACAATCATCTGGACAACAGTCAAAGAGCTTGTTCTCTAGTGGTGGGCAAACCGCTTAATTTTAGATAGCAGTTTTTGCTGGAGCTCGCAATTCGCCCACCGTTATTTTCCGCGCACATTTGCCAGCAGGTTTGGCTTAGTGTCAAACAAGCAGCTGTTTCTTGGTAAATCAAGATCGAAGTCAGTCTTCCGGTTCGTCTCATCGAAGGCTGAACTCTGTGTATTAACATAAGTGGTTTCACGTGTTCGTTTTTGCTGCTTTATTTCGGGGGGAAGCGGGAGACTCAATCGCTCAGAGTGGAAACTAACGGCCCCGCTAGAAAGGGAGCAGACGCTGTGAACGTGGGAGGCCTAGTTGTTCCTGCATTCTATCCCGTTTGTCTGCCGCAGTTCTACAAAGAATATTAGCGTAATGGCCGCTATGTGGCGGGAGTGGGAGGGGTAAGGGGATAGCTTGAAAGAAAAGGTCATCTCGTGAGACCAGTAGTACTTATAAAGAAATGACTAAACTAGAAATAAGACACAAGGTCTCGGTCTCAGTCAAAAATAGTATAATGCGGTTACACGTGTTCCGCTTTTTCAGGTATCATCAGACCTACAATTAATATAACAATCAAAAACTATCACTATAAATATACAAAATTCAAACAAAACTTCGACATTAATTAATATCACAACAGCAAATCAAACAATTATAACGTCACATGTTAAAATACACACTGAGATGAGGTTAAGAAACTAAGGTATTGCCACGCGCAGATAAAAGTTGAATCAAATAAAAGACAAAAAAATATATAAATAAAAATATAAAAAAAGGTTATTGATATACCTAGGACTCGAACCCGAGCCTCCGGCGTGACACACCGAGATACTGACCACCGCTCTACCAGCAGATCCAATGAAAAGTCTATACATTATCTTCCTGCCGATTAATATTAGTACCAAGATTATTAAAAATTTGTTGAGGTTCGAAATTGAAGACATCATTAACACAATGTAAAACTGGGCTTCTCTTAGCCCCTGTAATTTCCATCTTCTCCAACAAATCCAGTTTTTTACTCATTGGACACTCGTGTAGTATCTTAACATTGTTTGGTATAGATAAATGGTGTCCAGTTGTTAGCAAGTGGTTAGCAAAAGCCGACTTTGTCTCAGTGATATCAGTGTTTTTATATTTATCGAAAAGGCTAAAATGTTCCCGGACCCTAGTGGAAATCCTTCTCCCTGATTGTCCGACATATACAGCAGACCAATCTCCACAGCCCAATGAGTACACCTCTGATTTTGAGAGATGTTCAGTCTTATCTTTGGTCGTTACTAGATGTCTCTTAAGTGAGTTCACTGTTTTAAAAGCAATTGAGACATCTAAATGTTTCAAAAACTTCGCCACCTGCATTGAAATATTACCAAAAAATGTTAAACCTTTGAAGGATTTTTTAAGTGTTGGCTTAGAGTGAATGATTTTAGGAAGGAAAGTTTGTATTTATTGAAAAACTTAAAATAAAGTCTATTGATGGAGTGGATAGGAAAACCGTTGTTGAAAGCAATTTGTTTTATAATCTGCAATTCCTGATTGAAAGCTTCCCTGGAAAGAGGTATTTTGAACAACCGGTAGAAAAATGAGTTGAAGGCTGCAAACTTGTGTGAGTGAGGAGAAATGGAACTAAATTTAATAACGTTATCTGTAGACGATTGTTTTCTGTATATTTGAAATTCTATTTTGGTATTGTTCATGATTAACATTAAATCTAAGAAAGGTAATCTACCCTCATTCTCCATCTCTAGAGTAAAATATATTTGTTATGAAGGGAGTTAACAAAATTTAAAAAATCCGTCAACTCCTGATTGTTTCCTTTCCACACGATACATATATCATCTACGTACCTCTTGTAAGCTAATAGATGGTTGGCAAAACGGCTTTTCATAATCTTTGCCTCCAAATCACATAAAAACACTGATATCACTATTCGTTCGGGTATCCCGCAGATTTCCGTAAAAACACTGAAAACCCTTCACAGAACGGGATTCTGCTGAAAGTCTCCGTATTCCATGAAAATCTGACGCGCACCGGCTTTTTTTATTAGTTCATTTATTCAAAATTTCACACAGAACCGGTCAATTTTTATTTAAAAAAATGGTATTATAAATATGCAGTTAAGCGTATCTCCGCCGATTTTGACGATTTTTGTGCACTAGTAGGTTTTTGGGTGCCCATCACGAATCCGAAGTTACATTTTTTGGTGACGTATAGGTCAACTGCTAAAATCGCAATATTGTTTGGTTTGATGGATGTTGGTGACCATTGTCGTTCAAAGAGGCAGCAAATATTATATTTTAAAATTTAACAAATTTTATCAACGTAAGGATTTTTAAAACAGTTTACGTTATAACATCAGGTTAGAGCCCAGAGCGCGCCGGCCTCACCGGTAAAACTGTTACTAAAATTCATGTAATATAGCTTTAGGGCTCCTGCAACTGACCTGGGGTAACTATTTAATTTCTTACACCTTCGCCGATTTTCATAATTTCTGCTTATATGTGAATTTTAGAGTTTTGATCACAAATCCGAAGTCAAATTTTTTCCACTACGTTTCGTTTTTGAGGTATTTATCCCTAACATTTATAAACATCCGCAACCGATTTAATTTTTTTCTTTCTTTTTCAAGAAAATCCGCGTGTATGAAACTGCTTTCTTGCCTTTTTATCTAAAAAGATTGGAGAACACTCCAAAAACAATCGTACTTCGGCCCTGGCCTTATTCCGTTTCCAATCTTGGTTTTGGTTTCGTGTTCCGTGTCCACCTGTTATCTGAAAAGTCGGTTATTTACGGAACACGGTTCCTGAATATAACTGTCAACAATGTCACCAGAACAACCGATGATTTTTGTTGGTTGTTGGCAATTGAGTAACCAATGTCTGATTATTTGACGGATGTTCCGTTTTCAAAGGGTTTTTCAGAAACCGCTGTGAGATTTCTGTCAGTTGGATTAGTTAACCAGGTTTGGAAACGGAATACGACCTTCATATTTTTTGGACTAGTAACTTTTTCTTCAAGTTGGCATCTTGACATCATGAAAAAACCAAAAAAAAACTAATCAAAAAATTTAGTTGATACCAATTATTTTAATTTATTAATTTGCTGGTTTTTCATGATGTCAAGATGCCAACATGAAGGAAAAGTTATTAGTCCAAATAGTATGTAGTATATGGTTGTTTTTGAGTGTTCCGAGTGTCCTATTTTTTTAAGATAAAATAAGCTATAAAAATCAAGAACAAAGTTTTATTACTCTGTCTGTTATAATTGTTTGTAGTAGTTTCATACAAACCTATATCCTTGTTTAATACGTAAATAAGGCCTATATCTGTGAGTCCTGGTCATGAATAACTCAAAAACGAAACGTGCCCGAAAAAAAAAACTTCAAATACGTGATCAAAACCCCAAAATCCTCCTAAAAAAACATCAAAACTACCACGATGTAAAAAAGTAAATAATTATCTAATGCCGATATACTTATAAAACTGGCTTTAGAGTTTTTAATATAGATATAAAAACAAGAACCTTGTAGAAGCCACACGACAAAAGAAGAAGGAAAGGAGAAATAAGTTTTGTTTTTTTATTTGTATTTTGTTTTGTTTTGGTTTGAGATTTGAAATGTTCATCTTAATTTGAAGGTAAATATTTTTTTTAAATAAAAACCAGACATTACATAAGAAAAATAGTAAGAAGATATGTTGCGGTTTAAAATAAAAACATTAAGGTATTGTGCACTTGTCATCTCCAATAACATTTTTTTTAACAGAGCATTTTAATAAAATTTTAAGGGATAATTATTTACAAATATTCATTAAGTAATTTAATTTATAATTACATTTATATCCAAGCCCATAATGAATGTGTACTTTTTTTTGACTAATTAATTTGAAAATTTTATTTGATTTTAATAAATATGATTAACACATAGGTAAACATCGAACATATTAACTGTATGAAAAATTACTTATTTAACACTAATACATAAATCGGGATACAGATCCAATATGGAGAATTACCATGGTATTTCAGAGTTTTGCATTTTTTCTAAAATGTTTGAAAGCATTATCTCATAGAAAATATCTCCTCTCTTTGAAAAAATATTTATAATTTCTCACCATGGATTTGTCCCAGGCAGATCTACAAGCACAAATTTGCTGGTATTTGAGTATTATCTGTTGAAGGCCTTTGACAAGGTTAATCATCAGCTTATCAGCTAGTTGTATGCTTTGGGGATTTATGGAACTTTTCTACAGCAGATAGCTAGCTATCTATTTAACAGAAAACGAAGAATAAAAATGACATTTTTGTTACCTTCGATGTACATTTTACCCATTTCTTTTTAATTGCTGTATAAATGATATAGAGACGATAACCTGTAAATTTGAGGAAAATTCTAGTGAATGTGAGGGTATTCAGAAGAATCTAACTCATTTCCCTGATTGGTGAAAAAAAAAACGCTAAGTCACCTCCTTCAGCAAAAGGTCAAATTTAATTACATTACACTACATATTTGCTGGTAACACTATCAAACATGTCGATTGTGTAAAGGATCTGGGAATTTTATTTGGTGAGGGTCTCTTTTTTAACTTACATATTGATATAGCTATTAATTTAAATTTATTATTATCCATAAGTTTAATAGCATTGTGTGTTTTAAACTAATTTACTGACTCACTTATTTGTGGTGTATATATCTGCTATCTGGTCTCCACACTATGAACTTTATAATAACAAAATAGAGAGAACTCCAAAAAAGTGTTTTTGGTTTATTTCCCTTAAAAAGACCTCTCTCAAGACCAAGTCTCTTATGGAGTTTTGGGTGAACCTATTACCATTATGATGAAGCGCATATTTCTCAATCTAACTTTTTTCTATAAAATCATTAACTCCCTCATTGACACACAATATGTTTATATATTCCAGAGAGAACCTTAAGAACATATAATTTTATGTTCCACATGACAGAACTACTTATAAAGTTAACAACCCTCTATAATTTTACTTTTGTTGAATTTACTGTAAAAATGGTTTATATTATGATGTAATTGATTCCATTAATATATTGTTATTATATGAATGATTTGGGTTTTATTTATTTATATTCCCATAGGCAATATAGCTAATTATAAAATGCAGAAATCTTAATCTTAAAATATAAGAATATCAATAAAAACAATAACACCATAACAGGACATTAAATAATTAATTTAAAACTCTTTGGGTGCAACAAAGGAATCTGGAAGTAACATGAAGCCCAATTCCTTGAAGTAATCTTGGAGCAGTCAAGTCTCCATAAATGATATTAGACAAGATTAAGAGGTCTTTGTTTCTGGTGGCAGACTAGGATAGTTGAAAATAAAAGTTTTAACATAGATAGAATGTCCTCATTGATATGCTCCTAGATTAATTTTTAATTAGCCACATTTTATAAATTTGTGTTGCATACACTCGAGGTTTTCTTTATAAATGTTGTATTATGGGGGCCAAACTGAAGAATGCTCCAGATGGGAATGGACATCTATAGTTTAGTCAGCACGTATCTTTGCCAAGAGTGCAGGATGGTAGAGATATCTGGTGTTATAATAGGGTCTTCAGCCTCACAGACTAAGTCTGTAAATTCCTGATTCAAAACAGAATCCAGACATTATCTGGCGTGATTGTTAAAAGAACAAGCATTTGCTATCAGTTCTATTGACAAAGTTTCTCAGGGACAGCTCCTGAAGAAGCTAAAAAGGTTGAGCTTATCTGGCCTGAACTCCTTCCATTAGTTAGATAAAAATCTTCTATTATACACATTTTTAAAGCCTTATCAATTGACAACCTAAAAAAAATTAATTAAAGATAGCATTGCATTAGACTCGTTTTATGGGCACATACCATCCATGTGAGGCTTAAAATTAGGATCTTTTGTTTTTGAAAAATTGAACGATTAAAATTTGCATCAAAACGCTGTTGGATTTTAGTCAAGCCATCATTTATAACCCATTTTAGTTTTTCCAGGTATGTATCATGCCAAACAATGGTGTTATCATCAAAAACAGCGAATCTTCTCAATATATCAAGATGAGGAAGGTCATTCACATAAAATAGAAACTGTACACGACCAAGCACAGATCCCTCAGGAACTTCCGAATTTACACCACATTTATTAATTACCAAAACTATCCCAGGGAAACTTCTCTAAATCTATACTCTGACAGATCAAAATACAAGAGTTCTAATATCGATGCTGGCTTGCAAATTGTCATCAGCAGATGATAGCAAACTAAGTAACTTATTCTAACCAAGACTATTTATAGGTAAATGTGGTCATAGCTTGAGTCAGACCTGACTGCACCATTGTCAAGTAAACATTAGAGGGACTATAGGTTTACTTGACAATGGTGCAGTCAGGTGTAACCAAGTGTGACCACATTTACCTATCAATAGTCTCGGTAGGATAAGTTACTTTAGTTTATATCATCTGCTGATGATGCTAACTTGGTTAGCGAAACGCGAGTCCAGAAGGTAACAAGTTGTGGTGTAGTGTGGTTAGAACTCTGTATTTTTGATCTATCTTACACCTCATGTTCCAGTGTTACACAGATTCTGCAGCAGTAAATCACAAAAAACTGCTGTAGCAACCCTCCAGAGTTCAAGGGGACATGTTAAAGGAAAAATGGCTGTGCATGTGTTTTTTATGTTTGAACCATACTCCTAGAGGCTCAGAATCTTGTGCTTAGATAACAAAGAGGCTATCCTGACCTTAACAAGTTTTTCCATTATCTTTGCTAGTGAGGACATCAGTACAATCAGTCTAAACTTTAAGAGGCCCTTGCAATTCCCCACCCCCATCCAGTTGCGTTTTTTACTACCTA
>JAUTXW010002628.1:0-35000 GCA_030620095.1 Kuschelorhynchus macadamiae
CATTGCTATGTTTTAATGTATACCAACTTAATAAAGTTTTCCATATGTTGCATACTTTTTTGGACACACTTGGCATATGGTTGTGAAGAATTACTCGCCTGCGCCTGTGCACTAGTATATATAGCAAGAGTATATTCTAAACATTAACACTAAAATATATATATAAATATATATATATATATATATATATATATATACATATATATATATATATATATATATATATATAAAGATCATCTGCTTTTAAGCAGATTTAGCAATGAAACATGAGGCCAGCTTCTAGCTAATATCAAATTGTATTTAGTGTCCAAATTTTGTATTTACTTTGATACAGGGTGTTTTTTTGGTTGGTGACAAAAAATGCAGGACATAATTTTTGGTCACTTTAGGGCTAGAAGTTCAAATTAACATGTGACTGCAAAGCATTCGTTTTTGAGATAGGGAGTGTTAATATTTAAATAATTTTTTTAGTTTTTATTATGGGACATTTGATGTACTGTATGCTGTATTTCAGAACACTTTATAGGACATTACTTTTTCCCTAGGTTGCGACTTCTTTTGCCTCATAGGAATGTTTACTACAGTGCCACTAACCATTTTTCTTCTTACTATAAATGAGAATCCCTTATTCTGTTCTGTAACTTCTGGGTATTTTACATTAATTTCATTTTTTGAACTGTTTAGAACTTATTAATGGAAATGTATATTTATGCTTGGTCGTGGCACAGATGGCTCGTGGAAAATGGAAAAAAAACAAAAAAATGGTCAATTAAATTGTAATTTTGTAAATAGGAAACAGATTTCAATTTGACAAGGTCTAAACCCAAGAATCAGGATTTCTAGTCGACTCCAGCCGTGAAAGCTTTCGTAAGCCTAAATGGATGCTTCCTTTGATTCTTGTGAAGTCCCTAATTTCTTGAAAACAATAGAAAATATTTGTTAGGGTATGGGTGATGTATCCTTGTAGACAAATCTAAATCATTCATTCATAACTAGATGGAAGATCTCATTTCATAATATTTAAGTTTTATCTAGTAAATATAACAACCTTTTAGATCTATTTTACATTATAAAAGAGATAAAACATATCTTACCTGAATCAGTATTAAACTATGAACACATTGTCAACACATTTAATGCATTTTTTAAATTTTAAAACAAAACCTTCATTAGAATGACGCCATAAATACTCCACTGATGGGAAACTTTAAATCTTTTTGAACAATTGGTTCCAATTACCCCCTAATCCGGTTGTTAATACTTGAAATTGTAGTAATATGTAGTATAAAATGTATATATATAATAAAACCATTTTTTCTATTAATGCATAGAAAATATTAGTCTATTACAAAAATGACTTCTTCAGTTTTTCGAATTACCCTACTCTCAGTTAAAAATGTTTACTTGATATAATTCTCTATTCATAAAAAATAAGTATAACTGTTAAAAAATAAATAAAAATGCTTGTATTGCTTGAGCATATTGGCAACACGCAGCTGGGCTTCGTATAATTCAACAAGTATATACATTTTTACACAGCGGTCTTCTTATTTTCTAAAAACGTATGGGATTCATAAAACCTGGAAAATATAACGATTTCTGTATATCAAGAAAAAGTTACCCCTCTGCCTTTGTTTGCAATAACTGTAAGATTTAAATTGTTTTTCAATAAAATACACTTTGTTTAAACCAATATTTAGGCCGGGATTCGGTAGTCTGTGGGATATACCGGGCTTCATATTAGACATGAGATGTGTATATATATATATATATATATATATATATATATATATATATAATATATAAGAGAGAGAAAACATTACATTTAAAACAAACTATGATCATGAACACAATAATACATTATAAAACAACATTAATATTATACAGAGTACGTACCTTGGAAACATGTCACGTGTAACGAATGTTTTGCGATTGCAATAATTTCGACACGTCTGGAATTCTGGTAGATAAAAACGAGACAATTTTTTTCTTTTTTTTTTTTATATTTACTTAGATTTTTATTGCTGTACCGAGTTTGGGTTTATGATCTTACTGAAATGTACAGGGTTTTGTGTATGAAGTAGTTTATTTATTTAGATATCAGATTATAATAAATTTGGCTTAAGTTATTGATGTCTTTTTTATCGTTGACGGGTCGAAATTATTGCAATCGCAAAACATTCGTTACACATGACATGTTTCCAAGGTACGTACTCTGTATAATATTAATGTTGTTTTAAATGTATTTTTGTGTTCATGATCATAGTTTGTTTTAAATGTAATGTTTTTTTGAGTGATGTTTTTTCAATAATGTTTTAACCAATTTAAATACTAACTATACATGTTTTTATTATAGAAAATAAAATATCTTGAAAAGCTTAATATAATGAGCGAAACGTCGATTAAATTATAGTTTTACTTCTCAATGAGTTAACCTATGCCCAAGAAAATAATTAACAAAATATATATATATATATATATATATATATATATATATATATATATATATATATATATATATATATATATATATATATATATATATATATATATATATATATAGATATATATATATATATATATATATATATATATATATATATATATATATATATACTTCTATATATATATATATATATATATATATATATATATATATATATATATATATATATATATATATATATATATATATATATATATATATATATATATATATATATATATATATATATATATATATATATATATATATTGAATAGAATATAACGTTTTATAAATGAATATTTTAAGTTATGCAACTGGTGTATAACATTAGCTATTAAAATGGTTTATTTGTTACACATGAATATTTACCCTCTATTTAAAATATCACAGATAAACCCAGAGCAGTGGCAATCATTTAAGTAATCTTAGTAAAAAAAAACACATTGAGTATTGTATGGCTCCTTGAAAATGTATATTATCTTGGATGGATATTCCACAATTGATATTAACTTGAATTATAAAAATGCCGTAAAATTCGAGGCTCCGTTAACTGCTTCGATGATAGTAGTGGAAAAATTCTTTAGGGAGTACTGCATTTTGCAGAATCAGACGCCCTTATATAGATTCGTAGTAATAAACTCAACTCCAATATAAGGAAAATTTTATATCTACATGCAAATTTCCCTGGGAGAGAAAATAAGGCAATTTTTAAGCTATTCACCTGACCCTTTTCAACGCATTCAAGAGTTTAGTACCCTTGAGGCATGATCTATTGTTTGAGGTTTATTGAATTTATTGAAGATTGGAAAAAAACTTGTTTCTTTATTTGTGTTTATATAACAAATTTTTGCGCTATCGAAAATTTTTCTCTTTTTTTTAGCCTGATGCTTCTTCAGTTTACCGGTAAGAAAACCTTAATTAAACTATTTATTTTTGACAAGTTTATTGCCTAAATGCATTTTCATTATTAAATGTTTATCTTAAACGTTATTTTGTTGATGGAAACAAATGGGTCCAAAAAAATGCTTCCAACTGGAAACAAATTTTATCCAGTTTCCACAATTTAATGTAAAATATTTTTAAATTGCTTTATTTTATAAGTTATTACGTATTTATTTAATTTTTAATAAAACAAAACTGACAAAACTCCTTTTTTTATTTCTATATCTTCTTTCTAAAAACAAAGAGAATATTTTTGTTAAATTCATTCAAATAACCGAATAAAGCTTAAATTGCAAAGTATCCTATGGAAAGAACGGAAAAATTTTTTCATCCAACTATTCTGTTTAAAATAGTGATCTGAGAGTTTAATTCAGGTTTGCTTACATGCGGTTACCTAAGTGAGAAGGTATTATGTTAAAAAAATTAAAGTATGAAAAACCATAACTTTTCTTTGACATTTTTAAAAATTTGGAGAAAAAATTTTAATGATGTAGTCAATTAATAAAAAAAATTCCCATATTTTACTGGTTACACGGTAAACCGACAAATAAAAAGAGAGAGAGAGAGAGAGAGAGAGAGAGAGAGAGAGAGAGAGAGAGAGAGAGAGAGAGAGAGAGAGAGAGAGAGAGAGAGAGAGAGAGAGAGAGAGAGATATAGAGAGAGTAAGTGTACAGGGTGTTCAAAATTCCAAAATTTAATAAAATGTTAAAAGTAAGGTAACTTTATTTTTAAAGATAGGCAGAAAAGTAACTTAAAAAAGTGGTTTAGAATCAATTTTTATATTTAAATATAAAATGGCAGTTCACTATTCAAAACATGATTTTTTTTAAACTGTTCGATTTTGTGAACGCCCTGAATACCAAATTGCGAAAATAAGGACTTTTCATAGCTCAAAGAAACCTAATGAATGAATCTGCGACAAAAACCTCTCATTTCCTAAATTCAGCGTACAAGTCATTCATAAAATCAAAGCTTTTTTTTAAAGTCACATAAAAATTTTCCTAAAACAACTTTTGTCAGTTACTTTTCTGCGTATATTTGGAAACAAACTTTACTCGAAAAATAGTTTTTGAGAGTTTCAAGAAAAACAATTTTTTTATAATTCCTATTGTTTCGCAAACTAACTTAAATATTGTATTATAATGTTTTCTTGTGCCCAAATTCATTTTAAATACTTTAACTGTGTCTGAAAATACCTTAACGGCAAATTAATCTAACAAATGTTTTCATTCACAAACTAATTAATACAAATTATTTTGGTGGCCACATGTATCCACAATAAAGGGACATAAATCGTAAAACCACCTAATGAAGCGACTCAATTACTGACAGTAGAAACATCCATCTGCAAAATCATTAATAATCGGTCCATCGACAGCCAGAATCCACAGTGCCTAGAATTTAAATGGTTTGCCAATGCCGCAACAAAAAACTGTATTTTTATTTGAAAGAAATATAGACACACTATTTAGGAAGTTTCGGATTAATTATATCTATTTTTCTAGTACTGAATAACATTGTGGAAACTACACAAGTTTAGATTAGATTACATCGACAAAGAATATCCATATATCACAGATTTCTATTTAACTGGCAAAGGAATGTTTTATATTAACTCTATTGTAGTTCAAAATATATCGATATGAAACATTTTAATTTGGGATTGTAAAATTTTTTATAAAGGAATAAAAATATAATAATATAATGAACGTGCAGCATTATGTCTGCACAGATTAGAAGTACCAGAAAGTGAATTTTTGAAAATATCTTTAAATGAATGGTTTAAAATAAGAAATACGCGATATTAACTGAGAAGTCAGAGTTAATCATCTGAACAATGTGATACAGACACAAAATAATCAGAAAAACCGAGGACCAAAAAGAGTTGGTGGTTTGGTTTTGCGGAAAATGAAGTAATATTTTTTTTAGAAACTAAAGAATTGATATAAACAGATTCTTCCTTCTTGCAGGTAGTAAACTTTCGCAATCAATAAGGAGCTTTATAGATAGTAGCATACTCTAAACAGGGGAATTTAATTGATTTAAGAAATGGAAAACATTTTTAATGTTTTGCCTGAAAGAAGGATTTTTGGAATAATGAAATTGATGTTTTTTAGCAAACTTAGAAAAAAATAACACAACGATATATCTAATTTTTATTTTCGTTTTACTTTAGTTTTATTATGTTCTTAAAATATCGTGTGCTATTCACTTAATAAGTTGGTCTTTAGTCTCTATATTCATTTTCCTTGAAACAAATAGATACACATTTAATCGAAGCACCGAAAGAAGTAATAACAGAAACTAAAGTTTAAAATAGTGGCTTACTAAGGACAATTAATTAAAAAAATCAATTAGAATAGGGTATAGAATTCTTTAATGCCCGAAAAACAAAAAACCAGCTGTAATCCTTTAAACAATACTATAGAATTTCTTCAAGATTCTACTATGTTACAAAAAATTTTAAATTAAAACTAGATTGAATTAAGATATTTCTGGAAGTAAAACAAATGGGTTTTGCAAGTCTACGAAAATACTGAAATTAAAAAGAAATGTGATATTTCAGAGAATTTAGAAATGCCTCATGAAAATTTATAAAGAACTACTGTATTAACAGTTTTTTCGAAATTTAGAAAATGACTTGGAATATGCGTATATGCCACTACTCATATAAGATCGATTACATAAATGTTAAAGTAAATTTCAGAATTTCTAATTTAAAATGATTTAAGTTGTGAATAACAATTAATTTTGTTTTGCAAATATATAAGTACTAGAATATCTGTAAATAAATAATTAGTTTTCCTTGATGCAAACTGCTTAAAGCAACAGTCTGATATTTACATGGAACCATAGACCTCTGGAAGAGTGGTCTTATTAATTCATACTCTCAGATTATAGATATATTTTTGAGTTTGAGGTGACGGTCCTCCTCTCATCTCTTTTTGATTACAATGAGTGCTATGAGAACTATGCCATAGAAAAAGCCAAATTGAAACTTAAGTTTGGTTTAGATAGATCGACGAGGATTAAACCAGACTTTAGAGTAGGTTAAAAAAGGTTAATTCCAAACTAATCTTTTCTAAATTAACCTAAAGACATCATAATAAGAACGCAGGTAATAGCATTATAGAACAATTAAATTATATTTGCCCTTCAGTCAAAAACACTATGGAAAAAGAAGACGTCAAAACTCAACCTTCTGTTTACAGGAAGCACATAACCAAACTGTAATTTTTTATAAGGACTAAAAGTCATTAGCTATTAAGTTAAGTGGTATCAATATTGACCTTAGAGGAATGATATTACTAAATATGTGAAATAAAATGTGCTGTTTTAAATACAAGTCTAAGTTTTATAGGTACGTAAATTGGATCTTATATTAATGAAGATTCATTCATTATTCGTTGGCGTTTTTGTGTCTGGTATGCATACATACGAACCATTTCACATAAATATATCATTATTTTTAAAGTTAGGAATGAGGGTTTGGCGATGGAACGAGGCGCGTGTGCGGGTACCCCGGTACCCGAGTACGGTGGAATACATACAAATATGATTTATATGGCCTTGAATCTGAGGCCGAACTACAGGGCCGATATAGATAATAAAATGAATAGTATAAATAGAACAATGTTAGTAATTTTTCTTGCATATGTTCTCACTATACTAAGTATAGTCTAATTGTGAATTTCACCGGGTTAATACTATTTGTTTTTCTTCAAAAAATCAGACTTTGGCATTCAGTACTGTGTTTTAAGCTTGCAAGTGGGCCGTATATATATATATATATATATATATATATATATATATATATATATATAATGTGTTTTCATTCCGGGTGTACATCCGTTCACTACTGTCGTTCTGAAAAGATCAGTTTTGCTGAAACGTCAGCAAAACTGTTCTTTTCAGAACGACAGTAGTGAACGGATGTACACCCGGAATGAAAACACATTGTATTTTTCCATCCGTGAAGGAGTAAAAATCAACACATATATATATATATATATATATGCTATATATACTTGAAAACGAAGACTACAAGCTCTACTGAGACATTGACATCCACAAAGATAAAACAATCCTTGCAAACAGACCCGATATCACCTTTCATTCCAAAAAAGGAAAAGATCACTTATTTAATTGACATGGCTGTCCCCAACGACGGGAAAATCCAAGCGAAATACAGTGAGAGTAACGCCAAACACACCGACTTGGCAATGGAAATAAAAGGGCCTGGTAACAGGCCTCAACGCAACGTTAACCTAAACTTTTACACCAATCGGAGAAAGGTATGGTAGTATTATTCAGTTTGATTTTCATGCTAACTTTATAACCTGCTATCTCAGTTTGATTACCAAAAAGAGTGACTGACTGATGAATTATTAAAGTTAAGTTTGAGTAGATGATCAGAGGCTCCAGTATAGAATCGGTCAAGGTCTGAGTTAATTAGGTTTTACGCTGGTTCTATATCACGCTCTGGAAAAGATAGCTACAATTGAGTATCGTCCACATAGAAATGGAAATTGAAATATCTAAGAGATTTAGAAAAAATTAAGTTATATATTGTATATAAAAGGGAACCTAATAAATTACCCTGTGGCATATCCATAGTGACACTAATGATGATCTAATAAAAAAGCGTGCGTTATCACATAATGAAGAATTGATTATAAGAGTTTATCATGATTCAGCATATCAAACGATTTACAAAAGTCAATAGTTGCCAGAACACTTACTGTATTATCATCTTATTCTCTAATAACGTCGTCAATTATATATGCCATGGCAGTCTCACAACTATAGTTATGTCTGAAACTAGACTGCTGCAAAGGTAAGACATTATATTGAATAGTCTTATAACTTTCTCTAATACTTTTGATAAAGCAGGTAGTATGCTTATGCACCGTAGTTGTGGGATTATATTAATAGGTAATTGAATTACGTGCGCATACTTCCAAAGATGCGAAAAGTAGGAGTGGATAATACATTGTGTGAGAAATGAATAACAAACGGACCGCAGAGTTGGATCATGGTTATACTGAGTTTATCGGCGCCCATTGCAGCTGATTTTAATCTTTTTATAATTTCATATTTCTCATTTTTGTTTGCTAAGTTAAAGGTGAAAGATGTATTAACATTCTGTCTGTAATCTGTAAATCTGTAAAGAACTAATGAAAAAAATATTAATATGATCCGGATTACTTAAGTTAGGAGGCAAATTACTAGTTCTTACTATAATTATGCGAAGTTTTTTCAATTCTCACCATGTTTCCTTATAGAAAGGGTTTTGAAATTTTTGATTGAGATAAGTTTTTTCAGCTTGTATTGCCGCGGTTGTAGAGTTTCAAACTGTTTATATGATTTGTTATGTGCAAGATTTTTAGTTTGTTTACATTTTTTTTAACGTTTTATCTCTTAATTTTTACCTAAGTTCTATGTTTTCAGTAATCCGTGTGGTATATTTTCTAATTTTTGTATTTCCTAAATTGCTTATAGAGAGCATACTTATTAAACACATTCAAAATTAGATATTTAAAATAATTCAGTTTTTCGTCAATAAAATAATTTAGTTTTTCGTCAATACCAGTTAAATATATTATTCTATGCCAATCCTGCAGCACTAAATCATTTTGAAATGGTTCTATATTTATACTTTTTAGCGATCTATAAAAAATGTACTCAGGGGAAACTTTTATATCCTTTACTCCAATTTTTATATAAGTTAAAAAATGAGCCGCAACATAAACATCAAGTAAACCCGAATCTAAAATACCCTCTGTATTTGTAAAAATTAAATCTATAAGAGAAACTGAATGAACCGATATACGAGTTGGATTTTTAATTATCTAGGACATATTCAAAGTAGAAAAAAAAACACTTGTTCTAATAATAGTTGCAAAATATTGGTTAAAAAAATCTAACAACGTGTCTTCAAGATCGTTATGAAAAAACAATGAATTTGGTAGGGTAGTATCACTATATATATATATATATATATATATATATATATATATATATATATATATATATATATATATATATATATATATATATATATATATATATATATATATATGTTATATCACCCGACTTAAAATTCACTTTTTAAAAAATATTTTTATTTACAAAATCAAAATTAAACTAACAGTATAGAAGCTTAAAAACGAATCATGATTTTATTTACAATTTACACTATTTATATGAAAGACGAATGCTGCGTCAGTGGGAACTTGCTTGCTGGGCAGATTCTGCTGACGAGGCGTCTCGGTACTCGCCGTCTCCTTGAGATAACCGACATCCGATACGGTGGGAACCAAGGGCATCATACTTGAAGGTGACATTGCTCGTGGGAAAGGATATAACAACTCCCCCATTAAGATGAAAGTTGACGCGTGGTGACAACTTTCAGGTCCTCTGCTTATTGAGGTTGAGTTCAATCTCTTCATTTTCTTCAATCGGGTCGCCAAGGCGGATGCTCGGTCTCCTTCTGGGAATTATTCTTCTCCATTGTATAGCGTTAGATCCTCTTTTAGGTGGAGAGGGTGGATTGTCATCGTTGCTAGTGGCTACTCCAATCTTGATGTTACGTGTTCGTCTTCGACATTTGCAAAAGATGTATAAGGCAATCAGTGCGATAATGAGTGTTATTGTAAGAATCGTGAACCAACTTATGTGTTTTTTCACGAACGGCTGATTTACCAATTGATCCAGCTGATCGGCATACTGATTTACCTTGTGCTGGGCTATGTTCAGGTCCTCTACATCTATTTTGTTTAGCTTCAGAGGCTTCAAATCTGGTAAGTGAATATTCTCTGGCATATGGTTACAGCAGTCAAAAGGGATGTTGACTGGGTGGTAATTGTAGGTTACGTTGTCGTAAACATCAACTGATTTCTGGGCACGAACTCTTGTACTCCCAACGAAGGCACTACACTCGGGTTGAAGTTTCATCAAAGTATTTGTGTTGATGATCTGAGTCTCTATATCTCTGGATCCACATTTTATTGTGACGGGCAGAGGGTCTGCAACAGCTATCAACCATAAATTCTGACTGATTTCTTGAATGTTATAGTCTTTGGCAAGAATGACTAAAACTTGGCATGTTCTGGGTAGATGATCAAGTCTCTTCAGAAGCTGAGCCTCGCAGACTGCATCAGTATCAATTGTATAAAGTAAAGAATCATCATTTCGCGCAATTAGTTTATTAGTTATTGACAAAATGTGATGAAGGCCTGTTCGATTATCCAGAATCGGTATAGGATATAAGTGATAGAGAGTGTATTTTTCAGGTTCGACTAAAGGTATTTCTAGTACAAAAATTATTCTAGTATCTAATTGATATGCCTTTAATTCTATTATGTCGAGGTATTGAGCTACGCTTGAATAATATATCGGCAAGGGAAGATTATTCTTCTGTAATGACTGCGATATATGCTTTAATGAGTCTACTAAATCGTATGGAGTAATGATTGAACTGTGCAAAATTTTTAAACGTGCAAATGTAACAGCGTTTATAGCATCGTTCAAAGTATTTTCGATAAATGAATAGCTTTCTGTTAGTGATACGCACAAGTCTAGGATATCGAGTTGTGATTGATAAAATTTGAGATGATCGGAAATATCCATAATTGATTCGCGAATTTCTTTAATATCGTTATTAAAGGTTTCCTCGTCAATTTGAAGTTTTTGAATGGTTTCGTTAAAGCTTTTGATAACAGAGGTAGTTACAGATATTTGATTTTTCAAAAGATTTTCTATTTGGTATTCATCGTGGGTTAACTTTTCGATGCACTCGTTGAAATATTCACCATCGGAGGCGTCAAGATTACAAGTTATTGATTTCCAAATTGTTCCAATACCATTAAGAATACCACGTTTTTCTCTAAAAATGTACTTTTTAGTGTCGGCCATTATTTCAGTGTACTTTTGGTTAACGGCGTTTGATATTTGTTTAAGGAGACTAACATGAGTTTGAACTTGCGGCTTAAAGGCTTTCATTCGCGGTACGTCTTCGTCTATAGTGTTTAATAAGCTTTCTAATATTTTGTCATTATTACTAATTGTTTCTTTGATTGGTCCGAGGTCTTTGTAAACAAGGAGGGTCCATTTATCATTTGAGATTTTTACGGTCGCTTCTTCATGAAAGAAAATTCCTAAGGTGTTGTTTATTGGTGTTAGAGTGTATTGGGACTGAGTGGCTGTTGAAAGTGCCAAGAACCTAGAAGAGAAAAATTACTCATAGTATGGTTTCAGTCTGTCAAAATCTATTTTAGATTTTTGTTTAGATTCGGGGTTTATCAGAATTGCTGAATTTTGTAAAATTTCGATTATTTCGAATGGACCGTTAAATTTATTTTGGCTTTTGTCCTTGATTTGCGATTCTTTAATGTATACCTTATCTCCTACATTATATTCATAGGCTCCTACATTATATTCATAGGGGTGAGCAGAAACATTTTGGTCGAAGCGCTCTTTGGCTTTTTCTTTTTGTTGACATGTTCTGGCTCGGGCTGTTTTATAAAGGTATTGCATGCGATTGTTTAGATCTTGCATATATTTGGAAATAAGACGTTTTTCATTATATAGGATTTCGGCTGGTCTAGATGAGGTGTGTCCAAAAATAAGTTCGTAAGGCGTGAAACCGTGCGTTTTGTTTTTGGTATTGTTATAACATATAGTTGCATAGGGAAGAACATTAAACGGGTGTTCGTCAGGGTTTTCAGTTTGATTAGCTCGTATCATTTCACTAAGTGTCGCGTGAAATCTCTCAACAGAGCCGTTTGATTCAGGGTGTCCTACGCTAGAGAAAGTTAGTTTGATATCGTAAAGCTCACAGAGGTCATTCATTAAGGTGTTTTTGAATTCTCGGCCATAGTCACAATGTATACGTAACGGAGTTCCATAATGTTGAAAAAATACAAGAAGTGTATTAACAACAGATTTTGCTGTCTTATCCTCTATAGGGTAAGCTTGTGTAAATTTTGTTAGTTCGTCACGTACTGTTAGGGCGTAATTTCGAGTTGGGTATTCAAATATGTCTATGTTTATTCTTTCAAAAGGTGTTTTGGGCGTTTCTGTTACGACTAGGGGACTGCTTAGATTTTTACGACAGATTTTTACTTTTTGGCAAGTTTCGCAACTTTTAATAAAGTTTTCTACGGCTTTTATTATGCCTGGCCAATTGTATTTTTCTTTTATGCGTCTTAACGTCTCGTTAATTCCGCGATGTAAGTTGGTTTTTCCGCGATGGTAATGATCTAAGATCTGAGGTATTTCGTCTTCATTAGGGGTTGTTGTGATGTTTTGGCAGATACTTAATTTTATATTTTTGTCTGCAAAAATATACGAAAATATTTCAAGGATAGGAAGTTCGAGTGTGTTTTCCCCGAAATAGGTACAAGAAATGTCAAGTTCGTCTTGACCGGTATAGAGAATGTAAAAGAGAAGTTGTGTGACAGTTTCTGGGTTAAACGGGAGAGGAATAATGAAATATTTACGATTTTTTGTTGATTTACTGGAGAAAATATTTATTTGTTTTGGATTAAATTCCATGTTTTCCTCGAAAATATCGTCAAGAATCTTATGATGTAGTTCTTCTAATTTATTTTGTCGAAAGAATGTTATAATATTTTTGTGTGACTTATCCAACAGCTGGTCGTTGGTTGTTTCGATTTTAGAATAATCGATCAGGGATCTGGTTTCGTAAAGGCTTACGAATTTATTGTATTCTTCGGCTATTATATCGTCGTCATAGGTTTTAGGTTCTTCGATAGGTTCTTCGGATTCTGTCTCATTCGATGCAAAAACAGATATTTTTGTTTGAAGCTTTGCGCATTCTTGGAAATGATTTACTTTTATTCGAGATAAAGCATCAGCGTTTTTATTAATTTTTCCCGGTTTATAAATTATTTCGTACTGATATTCTCCTAGTTTTAGCCGCCATCGTGCTAATCTTCTACCTGGGTCTTTAATAGAAAGTAACCAAGTAAGGGGACGATGATCTGTGACTAGAATGAACTTTCTTCCAAATAAATATGGACGAAAATATTTCACGGCCCATACAATTGCAAGTAGTTCTCTCTCTATTGTCGAGTAATTGGTTTCGGCTTTACATAATGTTCTTGAGGCATAACCAATGGGTAAGTCTTTGCCAATGGGACCTTGGGAAAGTACAGCGCCTATCGCAAATGCGCTTGCATCCGTTGTTAGTAGGAAAGGCTCATCGAAATTTGGATAGATGAGAATTGGGTCAGAAGTCAGTAATTGTTTTAGTTCGTCGAAAGCTTGACGACAATCTGAGTCGAAATCAAATTTGATATCTTTTTTCAACAATCTGGTAAGGGGCTTTGATATTTTCGCAAAGTTTAAAATAAACCCACGATAATAACCAGCTAAACCCAGAAAGGATTTTATGTCTTTTGAATTTTTTGGTTCTGGAAATTTCTGTATACAATCGATTTTAGTGGGATTAGGTTTAACTCCGTCCTGAGTGATTAGGTGACCAAGGTATGCTACCTCTTTTCTCAGGAACTCACATTTGTCAGGCTGTATTTTGAGGTTTGCTTTTCGAAGACGTTTAAAAACTTCGCGTAAGCGTGTGATGTGGTCATGGATTGTGGGTGAATACACAATGATGTCGTCCATATAGACGAGACAACGTTCATTGAGAATGCCTAGAAGGATGTTGTCCATTACTCTCTGGAAAGTGGACGGGGCGTTTTTAAGACCAAAGGGCATTCTTATAAATTCGTAGTGTCCGTTCTCGACAGAGAAAGCAGTTTTTGGAATATCTTTAGGGTCTATCTCGATCTGGTGAAATCCTGAAGCCAGATCCAGGGTTGTAAAATACTGGCACTTGCCTAGCTGATCCAAAAGATCAGAAATATTGGGAAGCGGATACTTATCATCTACCGTGGATTCATTCAATTTACGATAATCTATGACTACTCTCCATTTTTGTTTGCCTGAGGAATCAAGTTTCTTGGGGGCGACCCAAACTGGAGATGACCAAGGTGAAATAGAGGGTTTTATGATTCCTTGTTCTAACATTTTATTAACCTGAGTTTTTACCTCTTCTTTGTGAATATGGGGATACCTGTATGATTTGGTGAAAACAGGCTTTGCACCATTGGTGTCAATTTGGTGTTTAATTTCATTGGTAAAGGTAAGATTGTCACCTTCGAGGTAAAAGATGTACTCAAAATCTACGCAAAGATTGGTAATTATTTCTTTTTCTTCTTCGTTAAGATGCTCTAAACGAAGTTGGGACTTAATGTTGGGAATGCGGTTAGGAGATAGTTGTTTATCAGATAAATTGTAATTGAGTAGCGAATGAGAAGAAAAAGGTTCGATTTCGATATTTGAAAAATTAATGGTTTTTGGGATGGCGTTTGCATTAACCACAGAAGTTAGAAATTCGCCGTTTTCATTGACATGGACAATTGCGTTTGGGATATGAACTTTTTCGATTTCTTGCCTAGATAGGATAGCATCGGTGTTGACTAAATCACAACGTAATTTAAAATTTTGTTCGGTCCTACCTTCAATCTTAATTTCGTTAGAATTGTTTACGTTAGGTATTTTATTATTTTGTTCGAGGTTTTCTTCTGCCTTAAACAGTGGTAAAGTTTTAAAATTTGTAATAAGTTGTTTATTTTTTTAAGTCGATGGTGCATTCATAGTGTTCCAAAAAGTCGAGTCCTAGAATACCATCGAAATCAATATCTAAATCGTATATGTAAACTTTATGTGGGTTTCCGGCTTGAAAAGGAACTAGGGTTGATTCGGTGATAAGAAGTTTTTGGTCTGTGATGCCTTGAATCGTAACGTTTTCGGGAAAACGTTGGGGAAATTGTTTTACTGTGTTTTCTTTAAATATCGTAATTCCTGCTCCGGAATCTATAAGTAGTTTAAAAGTGTTAGATGCGTCTTTTATGTAATATAGATTTTTCGGGTTAACAGCAAGAAGGGGATTTAAAGAAAATGTTGTTCTGGGAAGTTCAATGACGGGTTCATGTCGTCCAAATTCAGGGTTTGTATTTGATTTTGGATTTCCGTCACGGCATTGGTATTTGAAATTGTTCGAATAGGAGGATGGTTTTGATTCGAAGTGGGAAGAAAATCCTGATATTCATCGTAATTCGTTTTATCTTGTTGATCAATATTTTCAGCATTTTGATATTCGTAATCGGGGTTATCTTCATACATTCCTGCGTATTGGTTACAATACTCGTCATATTGGGGTTCGGAATAGTTATTGTTGGAATATTGGTCATTGTCGAAATTGACAACATGAGCACGATGCTGGGGATTATTTTGTATTACTGAAGGACGTTGAAAATTGTTAAATGGTGTTTGACGTTGGAAATTGTTTTGGTTTGATTGGTTATGGGGTGTGTACTGCGGTCTTGGCTGACCGTTGTTTGGTCTATTCGACTGAAAGGAGGTGCTTGATTGAAAAGAATTTGATGGTTGATTGGTATTAGGCCTTTGGAAATTGCCAAAATTCTGGGAAGTATAACCATTAGGACGTTATTGCGATCTACATTCATTTGCTAAGTGACCATTGCGACCACAGCTATGACATTTAAGGGATTGTACATTAGGTCTTTTATTAGTTTGAATAATAGGTCTAGCAGGCGGATTGGGTCTAGAAGATTTTTGGGATTCGAAATATGATAGTTGGAGCTCGCGTCTGATGCGAATTTGTGCTTCCAAAAGATTAGGTGGATTTCCTGCACGTATTATATGGCCAATTCGGGGTTCCAGGCCAGTAAGTAGGCTATTTAGAGACATGGATTCGATTAATGTTATTTGGGCTGCCTTTTGACTGGGTGCGAGTATGGATTTTTGTATGTTGGCATGCATTTTGGCATTTAGGACTTGAAGTCTGTTAAGGAAAGTCAAAGGAGATTCGTTTGGCAGTTGTCTCATTCTTTGTAAGTCCTGAATAAGAGAAGATAGATCTCGCGTATCTCCGAAGTGAGAATTAAGTAATTGCTTTATCTCTAGAAAAGAAAGTGGATTTCGGGAGCTTATCAGCTGCGCTGCTCTCCCTCGCAACCTATTTTTTATGTGAATCACTAAAAGATCTTTTTGGTTACCTGTAGACATATCATATGCACATTCGCAGGCATTTAGGAAGGTTTGTAAAAATATTTGATCACCTTCGAATTCGGGGATAATAGAAAAAATCTCGGAAAGTTTATAAGGTTCGCTTACTGCTACCGCTGCTCCTGCAGTTATTCTTTCATTTTCCGTCATATTTGCTCAATATATCAACACAATAAACACTAGCACAATATAATATAAAAAGGATATAAAACACAAAATATTTTACGAAATTTTATGTTGATAGACAGTACGTAAAGTAGTATGCCAACCAACGTAAAATAAACAGTTCTTATTAACTAGTTAGTGTAATTAAATTAAAACTGTGTAATATTTCTTGTTGTAATAGAAATACAAATGTAATTTGGAGATCAGTTAGCAGAATAACTGGTCAAAATAATTCCAAAAAATATTTTAAAATTAATCAATTAACAGAATAACTGATTATACACAAATTATACGTTGTTACACTTAGAAATACAGAAATCAATTAGCAGAATAATTGATTAGTTTATCGAAAAATCAATTAACAGAATAATTGATTATTTTACTAATTAATAAAATGTAAAATCGATTTTGAAAAGTCGAACAGGTATTTAATTAAATAATATTTTTAAAATAAACGTGATGATTCGTTACTTACAAACAGAGTAGAAACATCGCTCGTCGTGTTCTTAGCAGTTAGTTCTACCAGGGGCTTCACTATGTGTTCCTTCCGTAGATGCGTGTTCTGCCAAGTTGATGACGTCACAATGCACAAAATGGGGCTTCTTCGTTCTTCTGGATGAAGGATTGGGATCCACCGTTGCCAGTTAGAGTTCTCTTGTTCTGCCAACGTTGCCAGATCCTACCACGACTGCGCCAATTTGTTATATCACTCGACTTAAAATTCACTTTTTAAAAAATATTTTTATTTACAAAATCAAAATTAAACTAACAGTATAGAAGCTTAAAAACGAATCATGATTTTATTTACAATTTACACTATTTATATGAAAGACGAATGCTGCGTCAGTGGGAACTTGCTTGCTGGGCAGATTCTGCTGACGAGGCGTCTCGGTACTCGCCGTGTCCTTGAGATAACCGACATCCGATACGGTGGGAACCAAGGGCATCATACTTGAAGGTGACATTGCTCGTGAGAAAGGATATAACATATATATATATATATATATATATATATATATATATATATATATATATATATATATATATATATATATATATATATATATATATATATATATATATATATATATATATATATATATATATATATATATATATATATATATATATATATATATATATATATATATATATATATATATATATATATATATATATATATATATATATATATATATATATATTATATTTTTGGTAGTGATACTACCAAATTCATTGTTTTTTCTTAACGATCTTGAAGACACGTTGTTAGATTTTTTTATTTCGAATACGATAAAATAGTTTGTATGGGTGATTTCAGTAAAAATATGCTTGACGTAGGTTCAACCAATATTTTGCAACTATTATTAGAACAAGTGTTTTTTTTCTACTTTTAATATGTCCCAGATAATTAAAAATCCAATTCATATATATATAATATATATAAATAAATATATAAATATATATAATATATATATATATATATATATATATATATATATATATATATATATATATATATAATATATATATAAATATATATTATATATATATTTATATATATATTATATATATATATATATATATATATATATATATATATATATATATATATATATATATATTATATATATTTATATATTTATATATATATTATATATCGGTATATATATCTATATATATATATATATAAATATATATATATATATATATATATATATATATATATATATATATATATATATATATATATATATATATATATATATATATATATATATATATATATATATATATATATATATATATATATATATATATATATATATATATATATATATATATATATATATATATATATATATATATATATATATATATATATATATATATATATATATATATATATATATATATATATATATATATATATATATATATATATATATATATATATATATATATATATATATATATATATATATATATATATATATATATATATATATATATATATATATATATATATATATATATATATATATATATATATATATATATATATATATATATATATATATATATATATATATATATATATATATATATATATATATATATATATATATATATATATATATATATATATATATATATATATATATGTATATATATAGTGATACTACCCTACCAAATTCATTGTTTTTTCATAACGATCTTGAAGACACGTTGTTAGATTTTTTTATTTCGAATACGATAAAATAGTTTGTATGGGTGATTTCAGTAAAAATATGCTTGACGTAGGTTCAACCAATATTTTGCAACTATTATTAGAACAAGTGTTTTTTTTCTACTTTGAATATGTCCCAGATAATTAAAAATCCAACTCGTATATCGGTGCATTCAGTTTCTCTTATAGATTTAATTTTTACAAATACAGAGGGTATTTTAGATTCGGGTTTACTTGATGTTTATGTTGCGGCTCATTTTTTAACTTATATAAAAATTGGAGTAAAGGATATAAAAGTTTCCCCTGAGTACATTTTTTATAGATCGCTAAAAAGTATAAATATAGAACCATTTCAAAATGATTTAGTGCTGCAGGATTGGCATAGAATAATATATTTAACTGGTATTGACGAAAAACTGAATTATTTTATTGACGAAAAACTGAATTATTTTAAATCTCTAATTTTGAATGTGTTTAATAAGTATGCTCTCTATAAGCAATTTAGGAAAAATAAAAATTAGAAAATATACCACACGGATTACTGAAAACATAGAACTTAGGTAAAAATTAAGAGATAAAACGTTAAAAAAAATGTAAACAAACTAAAAATCTTGCACATAACAAATCATCTAAACAGTTTGAAACTCTACAACCGCGGCAATACAAGCTGAAAAAACTTATCTCAATCAAAAATTTCAAAACCCTTTCTATAAGGAAAAATGGTGAGAATTGAAAAAACTTCGCATAATTATAGAAAGAACTAGTAATTTCCCTCCTAACTTAAGTAATCCGGATCATATTAATATTTTTTTCATTAGTTCTTTACAGATTTACAGATTACAGACAGAATGTTAATACATCTTTCACCTTTAACTTAGCAAACAAAAATGAGAAATATGAAATTATAAAAAAATTAAAATCAGCTGCAATGGGCGCCGATAAACTCAGTATAACCATGATCCAACTCGGCGGTCCGTTTGTTATTCATTTCTCACACAATGTATTCTCCACTCCTACTGTTGCATCTTTGGAAGTATGCGCACGTAATTCAATTACCTATTAATATAATCCCACAACTACGGTGCATAAGCATAGGGGAGAAAGAAAGTTATAAGACTATTCAATATAATGTCTTACCTTTGCAGCAGTCTAGTTTCAGACATAACTATAGTTGTGAGACTGCCATGGCATATATAATTGACGACGTTATTAGAGAATAAGATGATAATACAGTAAGTGTTCTGGCAACTATTGACTTTTGTAAATCGTTTGATATGCTGAATCATGATAAACTCTTATAATCAATTCTTCATTATGTGATAACGCACGCTTTTTTATTAGATCATCATTAGTGTCACTATGGATATGCCATAGGGTAATTTATTAGGTTCCCTTTCATATACAATATATAACTTAATTTTTTCTAAATCTCCTAGATATTTCAATTTCCATTTCTATGTGGACGATACTCAATTGTAGCTATCTTTTCCAGAGCGTGATATAGAACCAGCGCAAAACCTAATTAACTCAGACCTTGACCGATTCTATACTGGAGCCTCTGATCATCTACTCAAACTTAACTTTAATAATTCATCAGTCAGTCACTCTTTTTGGTAATCAAACTGAGATAGCAGGTTATAAAGTTAGCATGAAAATCAAACTGAATAATACTACCATACCTTTCTCCGATTGGTGTAAAAGTTTAGGTTAACGTTGCGTTGAGGCCTGTTACCAGGCCCTTTTATTTCCATTGCCAAGTCGGTGTATTTGGCGATCTTCTCACTGTATTTCGCTTAGATCTTCCCGTCGTTGGGGACAGCCATGTCAATTAAATAAGTGATCTTTTCCTTTTTTGGAATGAAAGGTGATATCGGGTCTGTTTGCAAGGATTGTTTTATCTTTGTGGATGGCAATGTCTCAGTAGAGCTTGTAGTCTTCGTTTTCAAGTATGGATGTTGGTGTACAATGGTAATAAGAGTCTGTAAGTTTGAATGTTGTGGCTAATACTTGATGAACGACCTTCGCTGCTGAGTTGTTTCTCGCGGTGTATTCAGTTCTGGCCAATATTCTACATCCACTCGTTATGTGATCGATCGTTTCTCTTTGCGGGTCACATCTCCTGCACCTGTCGTCTTCAATGGTTGTGTGCTTGATGATGTGCTTTTGGTAGTTTCTAATTGTTATAACTTTGTCCTGGATGACAAGCAGGAAGCCATCTGTTTCGGGGAACAGCTGCCCTTCTTGTAACCACGTATAGGAAAGCCATGTGGTATCGGTGTCTCCCGTGAAGTATTTTTTCAGACCAGGTGTTCATCTTTTCTAGTAGTAATTGGATGTAATGTAAGTTGTAAATGTTATCTATTCCAGGACATCTCCAGCTATGCGTGTATTTGATTGTTTCTACAAATTCTTGTATTGTCATTACAAAGTCCTCTTGCTCCTCCAAGCACTTGTGTTTGTCTTCTTCCGCTTTAATCCATGAAACTTTTTTATTGTGTGGTTTCGGTTCTGACCAGATGCTTTTCCAGTATTCTGTGATTTCTTGTTTGGTCGGAGGATCTATTACTCGTGCCTCCGCATAGCTCAGAGTTTTTTGGTAGAATTGTTTTTCGCTTCTTCGAAACAGGTTGTTAGCGTCCTGTCTTTCATTTGACTCTCTGTTTCTTCGGAGTCTTTCGGCATACACGGATAATTTTGCTTCATTGTGGCAAGGATTTCTGTAAACCTGTGATTAGGAGATGTAGATTTGATTTTTTCTGCACATTGTGTTATACATTTTGACTTATTGCCGTTCATGAATTGGGTAAGATGTCCCAATTATTTTCTAATTCTGTTAATTTTGTTATCGATCCTTATCTGCTATTTGAATTTTGGATTAATGCTGTTGGTATTACTGTGTCGTGGCGGGAGTTTTTGATTGTTCTGGGTTATCGTGGTTATAACTGCTGCGTGGATCACTGTATGAATGTCCTCAATTGTGCTCGTATTCGTTATGTACTCGGGTATGATATGTTCGTTGATGGTCGTTCGGATTTTTTGTGTGTCCCGTTTGAAGATTACACAAGGAATAGGATCTGTTGTTGCTGGATCGGTGCCTGACAATTTGTTCAAATGTGACTCTATTTCTTGTGTGAGAGACGGTCCGAGGTGTAGCTGTGTGTTGAGGTTTTGTAGTGTTAGAAGTTCATTGTGTCGCCTGTTAGTAGGAGATAGATCATTTTGTTGTGTGTTTGTTTGCCTATTATTGTTGGTCTCTCTTTAGCGCACATCTGTTTTGTTCTTGTTGTTCTTGGTTTTAAGAAAATATGGAAGATGTGCTTCTGGGTTTTCGAGAGGGCAAATATCTCTAGCCTCGTTCCGTATGTAGTGGTTTTGATTATGAACTTATAATAGTTGTTGAAGTCCTTCATTTCGAGGTCGTAAAATAACGAAAATATCTAAAGTTCCGACTAATTTTGTTGTAGGTACTTCAATGCGTCCTCACAAAGTTTGGCGTGATTGTTTTGATGGCTATATATGTGCAAGTTGACTGATCGGAACAGATAACTTCCGTTTCTTACAATGTCGGTTCTGATGAAATTATAGGGAATAGGGACCTAAATATCAGATCGATAAACATAGGTTTTGATGAATTCAATGCAATTAGCTCACGATAATTGCAAGTAAAAATGTACTATCAGTTAAATGTGGATCACTGGCGATTTCAGAATGCTTAACAAATCCCAGTCTTTATATTCTGTCTTTTATGCGCCTAACATAAAAAAAAACTTTGTAAAGTTTATAACAAGTTAAATACAATTTAATGTAATCAATTCCCTTACAGCTGGCGAGGTGTATTAAATGTAATATATAAAACTATTTTTTATTACCTATCTCATTTCTTGTACCAGACTATTCTATACTTATGAGTAAGTTTTCTATTATTTCTACAAACACATGAATAATAATAAAAGCATTAACCTGAAACGTGTCAGCTGCCATAATTATTTATACATATGCAGCTCATTATCAATAGGTTTGTCCGAAAAAGAAAATTGATGTGGTAGAATAGACATAAATTTAAAATTTGGTATACAGAAAGCAGCAACGCCCGCAACTTACTTTAAACAGAGGGCAGTTTTGGAAAGTGTTAGCTAAAAGTTATTCCAGTAATGTGGTAACGACTGAAAAAGGGAGAACGATATCACGGTTGCTTGAACGTTCGAGCAGTCGATGTAGATATTCTCTATAAATGTATAATAAATCGTGTAAAAATAGGATGTTTAAGAACTTTCAGAGACCGATTATAGTATTTTAAAAGCAATTTTGCGCATAAAATAATAAGTGATATGTGTGTAAATATCTACCTAAATAAAAATCTCTTGCTTATATTTTTATTATTCATAGGGTAACAAAGTTAAAGGCCGGTTCTAATGATGAATGTCCATATTAGAATGTAAGAAAAAGTCGTGAAATTTTTCGCGAAGAGAATTTCAGAAGAAAGCATTTTTTAAACTGGATAGGTTCATTTTTTATTGACAATCCCAACTACCTTAGCCTTTTGCAACAACAAATTGTTCCAGAAATTAAAAGGCTGACTGGGCACAAGCACAACCGAATTAATAATGTTTGGTAATATAAAACTGGCTATCTTACTCACTGTTTTGTGCTGGTTCAGATATATTTAAACAACACATTTGTTATTAAATAATTTTGTCCTATGGGGATACGTTTGATATTCAAAACCGGAAATTCTTTGAGAACATAAATATCTGACCCCTAGTGTTCTAAACAGTGCCATAGTAGGTTTTTATGACGAACCGCGTTAATATCTAGTCCATGCAGGGGGTCTAATCGAGCATTTCCGAAAAGTTATAAACAAATCTACGTTTTCATATACATAGGTACATAATTTTTGTTGTTTTTTATCGTTGCATACATATATTTTAATACAAGAATTAATTGTTTGTTATCTGATTTTTGTAGAAAATTTTGAACACAGGGTGTTTAATTGATGCAACCAAAATGAGTAGCGGTTTCCTGTTGAGAGTTACGGTTTTATATTGTTGAAGCTTCCGTTCACATTTATATGTAAACCAGTAAAGGAATGCTTTGCCATAACGATAAACAAATATCTATTACTGGTCCATGGGTTTCTTGCTTTTCGATTGGTTAATTTTATGTTGTCTGTTTTAGAGTTAACATGTATTTTGGCACCAATAACGCATATTTATATTTCGCGCATATTTCTATCATACAAAATTTATTTCAGCTATAAATTATTGTTATTTACAAATTAAACAGCAATTTTAAATTGGTGCATGAGCAAGCACAAATAACAAAATAATCCAAGGATGCTAATCGCTGTCTAAGTTTTCAAGTACTTTACTTAAGATTGCCGCATCCAGTTACTTTAAGAGAATTTATAGGCTTCAAAACGTAATAGCTGCATTATACAATATAAACGCGAATAATTAATTTTGGATTAGTTTTCCCATTATATAAGCGTCTTGTGCCAATTTCTTCTTACCAAAACGCTGAACTATAGCTCGGAAAGGTTTAGAAAAAAACGTTTGGCTTTTGTCGATTAACTATAACTCTAGACAGATTTAAAAATGTTTCATGTCTAAATATACTGAAATTATTATTTGTTGACATATAATAACTTTTTAAAATATATTACATCTTTTGCCACTGGTTTTTTTTTGTCTAATTTATTCTTTACATTCATGTGAATTAAAATTATATTCTAAATGGACCGGTTTTAGGGGTTAATAAATTTCAAGTAAATTAAAGAAAATTGTAGTACTTTTTTCTTACCTTAATACAAAATATTTTAGATTTCTTGCGACATTTTCTATAAATTCTTGTGGAGTTTAGATGTTTTTTTCAAGCACACGATATATAATAAAAATTGTGGAATATTCAAAATAGTTAAAAGGCTAATCCAATGATTTCTAACGACTGATATGTTTGTTTTTATTTATAGTTAGATTTGTAAGAAACTGGTTGTTTAGAATTTGATATTACCTTAGAAAACCTGTGGTTCGATTCTGTAAACATGTTTTCTAAAATTCGTTATATATATATATATATATATATATATATATATATATATATATATATATATATATATATATATATATTGCCACCCAATCTCACTCTTTGATAGTGGTTGTAATTCCTTCAAAGTCGAGAAACGGTAAGGTGGAGAGAATAAACGGAATGCTAGGCTAGCAGCAATTCGGGAGTGATCGTGCGTTCAAAAAGATGGTAGACAGTAACATAACAAAAACCCAATTATGTAAAGTAACTTGATATCAGGTTACGGGATATCAAATCAAAATTACCTAAGGGAGGAGGCCACTTCACTTTTAAAATAAATATATTTTTAATAATATAATTTATACCCACAATACCAATATAAGAAAATAGTAAAGGTTCTAAGATATGTTTGTATCTAAGTACGAATATATTTTTTCCTTTAATACTTATAATAGAAAATAACCGTTAGAGTTATATGGTAATACTATGTAACTACCAATACCAAAGCATCAAAAATGACTAATACCTCACGTAATCACGATCAGATTACATCATCCCGTAGGCGCTCAAACCATAATAAAATTTCTGAGTATGCGCCTGTCAGATCCCCAACACTATAGTGAAATATTATGGTTTGCTTTTAACCTACTTAAGTATTCAAACAAATTTAACTAACACACGTTTAAGCAGTTTATAAAAAAAATAATACGATATTACAAGATTTAAATTAAAAATTTAAATTTTAATTAACTGAAAGTCACTAGTTTCCAATGTATGTCTTCAAGAAAGAACATAGGCAACGAAACAACATGTATTGCTTGGAAGCTTGGGCAAGATTACAACAATCCAAATCCAAAGTAAAAAACTACATACAGGAGGTAGGGGTTATCCTCTGGAGATAAGTTATCCCGTAAAACCGGGAAATCTCTTCGAGAAATTAACCGTCTTCGTGGGCAGGATGTGTAGGTACTTCATTGCGCCGTCCGAAAACCCTAATCAATAAAACCTTGTTTTAATTATACTGTATCATACTTTTTTTCTATTTTTTTCGTTCAAAATGTAAAAGAAAATTATATTTATTTTACTGCTTTAAAATTATTGTGTTTAGTTATTATATTACATTATTATATAACTTGAGAAATTTGACTATATATATATATATATATATATATATATATATATATATATATATATCTGGTTTTTTTTTAAATAAAAAACTAAATGCAGGAAAAATTGGGAAACCAGGAAATTCGGAAAATTCGTACGGCAATAAGGTATTGTTAGATGTTCTAAATGAACTTCTGTAATTAAGAAACAGCCCTAATTAGAAATTAATTGCCTCAGGACAGAAACGAGAATGCTTTAAATTGCAAAAAAATTACGGGTCACTTACCCAGCAATCAGCAAAAGCACTTTTTATATCTGGCTTTTCTCGTCTCAGTCAGTCGAAATTCAAACGAACAAAACAACCCACTGACTTTTAATACACCATCAGGGAATAATCACCTATAAAAAGAATGCAAAGTTGTACACTAAAATTTTAACCCTAAATGGCCCAGTGCCTATGCTTTCTCGAGATAGTACCCCAAAAATGGCCGATTCCTTGTTTCCTTTTCCCCGAACCCATTCAGTCCCCTCTACTCTAATGACGTATTGACAGAAATGATAGAGCGCAAAAATTAGATTTTTCTGTACTGCACTTCACAAACGGAAAATACTTTTAATGGCTAAAGAACTACAGAAAATCGGAAAATACACCATAATATTTTTCTGAAATTAATTCATAAGAGCACAAGACAGTGCATCTCCCGAAATTTCCCTGCCTAGCAGTACCCACGATTACAGTTTAGCTGATAGCTCGCTTAACATATGCACTAACGATTCCCTGCAATATGGAAATAATTTAATTTATATTTATGTATTTGCTAATAACTATTGAAATTTATAAATTTATATATATATATATATATATATATATATATATATATATATATATATATATATCTTTCAAAAAAGCGATAAGCTTATGAGGTACTAAAAGAGCAACAAAGACAAACGGTCTATATTTTGAGATTTTATTTGCTTATATTTTTAAAAATTTCTAACCCAGCGGTTTTATATAAATATTATATTTTCTTATTGCAGGTGCCTTTCGGACTGACGGCATCCACATACTTAATACAATGTGCGACTACCAGTTTCTAAGTTCTGATGAAAATCCTGCTTATGGAAAATTTTACTCCCCTAGGTATCCTTCAAGTTATCCCAAAAACATTAGATGCTCATACCGATTCAGAGCGAGGTAAGTACAAAAACTGAAGCTTAATTTAAATAGTCTTTACAAATATGTTTGACAATATCTGTGTTCTTAAGTTTTTTTAAATTTTAAACTACAAGTCAAAAAAAAATTGTTTCCAAATTCAATTTTCTAAGTATCTTACATTGAGTTATGATATTATTTTTTCTAACAAATATTTTACGCTTTTAAATAACTCTAAATGTTTCTGGTGGTGTTAGAAGGCTGAAAGTTTCACTTACTTTTAAGGTTTAACATACAAATTTTTTGTTTACAATTTAATGGTTCAGGAAGATATTAAATGAAAGAAAATCTTATTGACAAAAATTGCATTCCAAATTAAATTATCTTCACAATACACGTTGGTTTAACTGATATCGCTTTAACTAAAGCGAGCAGATTTCTGAGAAGCCAATGGGGGACAATTACAATTACCCTACTTCAGAAAAGTCAGTAGGGGACAATAATAAAATATATATGGACTAAATGACTGATCACCGAAAAAAAACTTTTGAACATTATTAGTAATTTTTGGTTATAATTAGAAAAAGGGGATTTGAAAGGACAATGGGAGACGACTTGGAGGTCATTTTGGTCAACAGGTAACGTCTTGGGGACATTCCTCAATGCGCGACTCATGTTCCCCTCAACGGTGGAAGAATGATCACTTTAGATTTAACTGTATTTTCAATTATTCTAAAATGTGTATTGCCTAGTATTCTTGCTAGAGTACTGACCCCCAATAGATGTGCTTACTAATATAATTACTGCTTCTTCAGCAGATTTTACAGCCAACTAATATAAAATTTGATATCTTTATGTTCACTACGGACGTATTGATGTTAGCCCAAATAGAGACTTCTGTGATTTAAGAATAAGAAGCAAGTAATTATCACGAACATTCAATTCCGTGAAGAGTTGTCAGAAAACAAACTTTTGTTTAATTCAATAGACCTGTAATAAAGGTAAACGATCCTTTGTTTTTTTTATCGTCGTCAAAAATTCCATTTTAGTATGGATCTCTTGTGGTTTGTTGCTGTTGATTTGAACTTATATATGTCGTTCCCATGTGAGTATTAATTTTTTGGGTGTTTGGAACTATACATATTATTGACCCTTGACAAAATCTTAATACAGAAGACGAAACGTTGGTTTGAGTCCGACTATACTTCACACTTATACTTTATTTTATGTAAATAACTATACTAAACAAATTATAATACAGTATATCAAACATTTAAAAAACTATAACGAAGCCAGCAGCATTTAGAGCTTCCAGCAGGTTAAAGTTGGTTCCACTATACGCAAGTTTCCACCAAATTATTAATCTAGTAATTGCTCGCAACTTTTGATTTACCATCAACCAGAATGCACCCGCTTAATCCCTTAATAGAGTTTTAGGTTAATACATACTTAAAGCCCACTCTTCATTAAATGAATTGTTTAAGTGGATAGGAAATATTGCACATACTAGTAAAATAAAGCAATGGGCATTTTTTGCTAATTTAATTGAGTTTTTGCATATTAAATTTAAAGAAGCTTCAATTTTTCATTTCATTTTTTTTTAAATAGTTCTCTTTTACGTTTTTTTGAGACTTCATAAAAATTCTTTTAAAGTATTTACAACAATTTATATAATAACATTCGCCTTGCAACCATTAACTTTCACATTTCGCATTTTACGTAAATAACTTCGGAGTCATTTTGTCGTAATAAGTAACTTTTAAAGGTTTATAAGGGGAATAGTTGATTTAAAATTAACTTTTGACTTATTAGATAAAATAATCTAAGTTGCAAAAATAATTTTGAGGGCAGGAGTTCAATAAGTCACGCATTTCCGGGGATATAAAAGCAAACCTGACACTTACAAGTATGGGTTTCACCAAATTAAAAATAACTAAGAGATTAGAAAAAAAGTATAAAAAAAGAGCTAATGTCCTACAAGGAATATATTTCTAATATAAATTATAGGAAATAAGAAACGTCATTTTATTTTGGGCTAGGTTTTGTTAATTGTTAACTTGTCCTTTGTGAAATAGAGGATTTATGCTGTAAAAGTTTCAATGAGACCGCCATTGTCCACCCTGATACATCGCCATGCTGCCATTTGGTTTTTACTTCCCCTGTAAAAGGACAGTATTGTAATCGTGAAAAAGTCACCCTCCAAGATTTTTTCAGATCTTTACGTTCAGGGTCCTTAGATGCCAAAAAATGTGTTTTCTCAATTCCGTCGGTCAATCTGTCTGTCGGTATGACTGACTTCAAGTTTTGGTCAAAAATTAAGGGCGATATGGAAATGTCCTAGAAATATTTTGGTGAAAACCCAATAAGGCAAAAGAAAATGGCGGCCAAGTGAAATGTTAAAAAAAATTTTAATAAAAACTATTTACCCAATTTATCTCCAATTTTGCACGTAAATCAAGTAATTTTTTGGTACGAATCCAAAATGACGGAACAAAATGTGGGCTTAATAACGTTGAAAAAAGTATTTTATGGATTGATTTCAAATTATGCCCTATAACTAATTGTGGTAAACAGATGAATTAATAAAATTGTGGTACTAATTCAGTACTAATGGCGGAACAAAATGGCGGCCAAATAAAATTTTGGTAAACGAAAAAAAAAAACACCGTCTCATATTTTATATATCTCCACTCCAAAAGTAATATTTCATTACTTCAGTTCATTTGTCGGTCTGTCTGTCAGTTCGCAGGATAGCTTAAAAACTAGCTACCAGATTAACTTCACATTTTAAACCAAAATTAAGGCTCATATGGGGATGATCTGGTAAGATGTGGGTAAAAATCCAATATGCCAATACAATACAACGGCCTAGTGAAATGATAAAAAATGATTCCTAAAAAACTAAATATGCCATTACCTCAAATTTTGCACAAAAATCAACTGTTACATAGGAATCTACTGGTAACATTTTGGCATGAATCCTAAATAGCAAAATAAAATGGCGGTCTAATAAAATATTTAAAAAAAGCTTGAAATAAGTACTTATTAGATTGATTTCAAACCTTGTGCAAGCGTTAAGTGTGATATAGAAATTAGCTGGTAAAGCCGTGGTGCTAATTCAAGATGGCAAAACAAAATGGCGGCCAAATAAAATTTGTAAAAAATCAACCTAAAACAGTCTTATTAACTTTAAATTGTGCAGAAAATTATGTGATATAGGGATAAACTGGTATGAATTCATCACGACGTAAAAAAATGGCGGTGTACGTTAATGTATAAACTATTATTGAATTTATTTTAATGCCAAAAAATCAAGTGTTTCATAGGTAGAAACTGGTGAAATATTGGTAGGAATCCAATATGATGGAACAAAATGGCGCTTATTAAAAATGTTTAAAAGGACAGTATATATATATATATATATATATATATATATATATATATATATATATATATATACGTGTGTTACTAAATGTCTATGTACTAAACTAAATTGGATCATACTTCCCTATTCCTAATAAAAGGAAAGATTCATAACGAGGGAAGTTCCGGGTAAAGGAAATTTAGCGATTTTTTTATATAGCCTTAACTTTTCTTTATAGATTTCGTGGATCCGAACATGGAGGTTTTTGGACTATTTTATATTGTAACGTCTTGGAATATAGTTAGCTTTTTTGAGACCTGCCTCTTTGTCGGTGCTCGCATATTCTGTACACTGACAACTTTGTGCTACACCAAATTAGCCCAACTGATGTTGATTTTTTAAATTGTGTTTTCCGTTTTACTGTTAAAAAAATTATTAGCCAAAGCCGATCCAAACTAATTTTTTATTCACAGATCTTTGTTTTGTTTTCAGTCGTTGTATTATTAAGTTTTTTTCAACTAATTAGGCGTACCGGGGGTAACTATAAGTGTCTATAAAATCTAGGGGCTTCCTAGTTTGGGCAGTCATTTGATAGCTGGACACATCTTTTTTATTATCCTTATTTTTCCCCACAACCGAATAAATAAGCTAAGAGCCTAGTTTGCTGCCTCTGTTGACAACATACTTACGGAAATTTTCTTGTTTTGTAAATTAATAAATAATAATTACGAGCGTAGCAACGTAAGAAGTTTATTTGATTAGATCATGAAAAATATGATAACTTTAATGTTTAAGTGAATATACAGTTGATATTTCTTTAACATATAAATTTACTTTGCTACTTTGCCGTCGTTGTTGAATAAAATAATATGTTAATTGTGCCAATTAGGCCAGTTGTCTTTAACAATTTATTTTTCGATCCAAGCAGAAATGTTATGTTTTTTATGATGTAAATGTGTCAAATATCCATTTATGTTTACTCTATCCCATGTCAATAAAATAATAGGCAGGGAAAGCAAAATACTTTGTTTCGTTTATCGCAATCGCATGCATTTTCTAAAAAGAAATATTTTGTTATGTCTATGTTTCCTAAATCCCTGTACACGCTATATAATATAATAATATCAATTTAGAAAGAAAATAAATATTCTGACTAACTCAACCTTTGGAGCTGAAATTATAATTAGATAAAATAACAGTTGTCACGCTAAACTTCTATTTGCAACTCTAGTGATTATAATTATTAGTCCCATTACATTAAAATCCTTTGTTTGTAGGTACAAAGAGCGGATACGCATAGTCTTTGAAGAAGTTTCTTTACAAAAGGGTGATCTGAGGTAAGTATTTGCTCATTTTATTAAAATTGCTTGTATATAACGTTAAAAAATTAGTCTTTGTATTACAAAAAACAGGACAAAAAGTCAAAAGTCGTACACACAAAATGTATGGCTACATATACAGCGTACACAGAATATATTGGCGGATTGTTTACGCACGATTTCACAGGTACAAAAACAAATGTACCTACTCAGTTTGGGTAATAGCCTTCTCGATCATTACATCTTCTCCAGTCTCTGACCGGAAATCCGTGTTGTGTCATTAACATTCGCCTTTCATTCGTCTAAAGTTTCCAAGTAATTTAACAAGAATGTCTGGGTCGATTCTGGCTTTACTATTTCAAACAAATTTTATCCATGAAGTGTATAGCATATACTTTTTAAAAATAATTAGGTGAGTTTTCTTAAGTAATCTAATGTGCATTGTTAGAGGTCAATAATTATTAATGACTGGAAGTAACTGTATGATTTTTTTTTATTGAAAACTGATTAATGAATATAACACTCGATATAATAAGAATACTATTTCTTACGATATTTATACAATATTATTTCAAAACCCTATTTGTCACTGCTTAAGAAACTGCAACATAGAAAAGTTATTTCAAGTTGAGTAAACAAAGAAAATCGAAAATGGTACACAAATGAGTTGACAGAATAACGTCTGAAAAAAAAGTCAAAAATAAGAATTAACAGATATTTTTTTAAGATATAAATACTAAATATAGAATTTTAACATAAACAATCTAATATATTCTTATATTATTTAAAAACTAGCTATAACAATTTGAACAACTTGCCCGTAATCGATAAAAAATATAATTTTAACTTTTGATCATTTTCTCAAGAAAAATTAAATTTTTGATCTATTCTGTCTCATAATATTGCTCTGTATCCGGCCCAGTAGCCGCTGTTGCTTTGTGAAATACTATATATCTCTCTATACTATAAATATCTAAAAGAAGTTATACAAAATCTGTCAAAAAATACGTCAAATTTTTTAATCTACGACTGTGTTATTATGACACCTTTAGCACCTTCATTTGGGTAATAGAGTGCCGTTATGAATTTATAATAACACGCATTTTTTAAGATAACAAGTCAACCCTTTTCCTTGTTATTATTAATTATTAAAATCAAAGACGTTTATTTATTGTAGACATTAATTATATTTTCTGAACGATTTGTTAAATTAATTCCACCAGGTGATAATTGGGCTGAATTTTTTATTTTCCGACTGCTTGAACTTGATGAAGGGGCTGAAAGCTTGAGTGTTTGAAATGTTACCCAAAATATTAGAGGACACTTCTTATTTTCTACTGTCCCTATATTGCTGATAATTTAGAAGACTCAGGAATATTGCTAAAAATAGTAGATGATATTTTCTTAAAACTAATAATGCCAACTGGTCGCTTGATGATTTTCTATTTCTGTGCCCAATGAAAAAATTTCTACTACATTTTGCCTTTACCATTCTCATTTGTGATTAAAAATATCTCGTGGTATCTTTGTTTTCGTAATTTAAATGATAATATGACTGCATTTCCCTGCATCTTTAACAATTTGTAGTCGCGAACTTGTCAATTCAGTACACCTACAGGCACAAAACCCGCTATTAATGCAAATTTCATCATAAAATAAGATCTATCATCAGCTGCCAAGAAAATGTCTTGTTAAAATCTTAGACATTTGAAATCATTCCGATTCTCTTTTTAAAATTTGCAGTTAGGCGTTTTTACTAATATTAGTAATTTTCTTAATATAATTGAAGGTAGTATAGAATAATATACTCAAAGCGACGAAGGCTGTTTTAATAGATCTTCGTAATATGTTAGGAGAACCTTTTCACTGCAGCTATTCACGCTTTCACCAGTTTTCGAGTTTCGATCTGAGTAGCCTGAAAAAAAATTGAACATGCTGTTGTTACTGAAACATAATCTTGCATTGTACTGACATTAAATAATTGAAGTGTTTGGTTATTTTATTACATTGAAGATTTTTCTGTTATTTTCAAGTGAAAAGTAAGAAAGTTTTCCATTTGTTAAGAATTTTTCAGGATACGCTTTATTACTAGAATTTCATCATTTGATTTACTGTTCTATTTTTATAAATTTGAATTGGTTGAAGTTTTTTGCATATTTCAAATATTACTGTAAATTATTTGTCATTAAATTTAACATTTGCTTCATCTATACTATTTACTCATTTGTTGCTACTTTCTGGACCTCGAAATCACTAACAAAGTTATTCATTTTCATTATTGATAAAACCGTTGATGTTCAGATATTTAAAATATAGCACACAATAAATTACACATACCAATTATAGGATACATATATTATTTTGTATTTGGTAGAGTATTTTTGAGACAGTAATTGTACACTTTTCTTCGTTTGTTGTTTTGTTGCTTATGAAGAGTTTTTTGGACTTCTCCGTCTTTTGGATAGAGGTGGTTAGAATGAGAGAGTTCGTGTAACTTCAAACGCTTTAATTTTTCCCTGTTCTTGACAAAAAAAATTTAAAAGAAAATTAATTGCAGCATAAGGGAGAATTTTCTGATCTCTCAATTGGACAAAAATGTTTATATCGCCTTCTGCAGTTTGCTGTTTGTTTGCAGTAAGGATTAGTCGAACATTAACTTTTGCATTAGATTTGGTAGTAAAAACATCAGTAAAGCAACTGAGCCGGCTCGCGGGGATAAGTTTTTGTAATACGTTAAAAAAACCGGTAAAGTTTTTGACTTTATTTTTTAATCTACAATATTTTACTAAATGTCGTATTTTGAGAAATCTAACTGATGCAGTCGTACAATTTTTACCTATCGAATGAGCTAGAGAACATTTTTTATGTTAACCTAATCGAATATTGTAATTATTTTTTATGCCTTAACTAACTCATTTGACCGAAAGGCAATAAAAGAGAATTTCGAACTACAATTTTCCATTATTTTCCCAAAATAATGAAAGGTCCACAAAAAGGGCCAAATCATCCATCAAATTTGGTATGTATTTGCCTAAACAATAAACACCAAGCAAATAAATATTAAATCAAATTTTTCGTAATTATTTACAC
>JAUTXW010002628.1:40000-47600 GCA_030620095.1 Kuschelorhynchus macadamiae
GAATTGCACATAAACACACAGTATCAGACATCGGAATACATTAAAACAACCGCATAATAAATATATAATCACATATACAAGACAAAATAAAAAAACTAACAAAAAGAAAATACACTAAACCAACATACTGGAAAATGACGAAATGTTTTAACTACCAGGGATATATGCCCAAAGAAACAAAATGTACATAACAATGCTGCATCCTTAAACTAATTTATTTTAGCTTTTTATAGACCGCCAAGTATATTTTTATTTGTAAAGTATAAAAAATCTATAACTTTTATTAAACACGTTATATATCTATCTTCGTTAGGTTTCATAATATTTTAAAATTTCCGTTTTTTTTTAAGTAATTTAGGAAATTGTCATCTGGATCAAAATAGCCATTAAAAAAAACAGTCTATAGCAAATGGTGATTTAAACTATGAAATGTCAAAAACGTGTTGTTGTTATCCTATTGTATTTCTTCCTCATCTATTTCAAAATAAATTTAACTCAGAATAAAATGATAGATATGGTTTATATATTAGCTCAAGCCCAAAAAATTGCCTTCTCGCCAAAAGGCCGTATGTAAAAAAATATCTAAACCGACGCACGCCTCCTAAAATGACCTTTCAAAATCTTGCAGAAAGGTTTGCTAGTGGTAATATGACATATTAGAAAAGGACAGTTCTGTTGTCACCAAAATTGCTATAAATCGAGATAAGGAATTAGAAATTTTACTTCATATAGAAGAAAAACCCAATTTAAGTAGTTGACAACTTACTAGTTTAACTGAGACATCACAATCTACAGTAAGCAGGGTCACGAGAAGATATAAATATCATCATGTCATATGGAATTACAGAAAGAGTTACACGATAAAAATTTTGAAAGGCAAACTTTTGCAACTCCGGACTTTTTAGCGAATATCAAGTTTTTAGCAAATATCATGTTCTTAGATAATATGCGTTATTATCCGCACTGGGCAAGAGACATACAACATTGATCATTAAATGTTTAGTGTGGAATCATTGGAAGACATATTATAGATCTGTATTTTCTTCACGAACCACTTAGTGGACTAAGATATTTGAATTTATCTAATATTGAGCTGCTTCAGCATCGAAGAAAGAAGAGACATGTGGATACAGCAAATCGGCGGACCTGTCCAGTGCCATGCTGATGTTCGTGAATTTCTGGGTGCCAATTTTCCACAGAAATGGATTGGTCGTAGCGGTTTCATCGATATATCGCCAACTAGATCTTGATATATAACAGCAAGGGAGAACATGCGAGGATATCCACCAAATCACCAGCATGTTACTTAGGCAAAATATTATTTAAAACTTATGATTTGCTTTTAAAAACGATTTTCCTAGTCTGGTAAGGTTTTTTTTTCATATAACTTTAAAAATTAAGATTAATATGTGTCAGACAACCTAAATTGAAATAAAAGGGTAGACTCCATTTTCAATACGATGTTTAAATCTTCACGGCTTCCTTGTTTCGAAACTTCGATTTGTCCTAAAACATAATATTCTCCTAAAAGTTAGGAAATAGCCCTATTCGCTTTATTATTAATTTGCAAAACTTAACACGCTTTCCAAAATCTTTAGTGGGTAACTCTTGATTTAATGTAATATGTAATGTATGATATTTATATTTTCTTGTGGTCTTGCTTACTGTATATTATGATATTAAAATCTTAGGTTTATACCATTATTCTATTTGTTAATACATGTTAGATGTGTTTTGTTTTATTAACTAACTTTCTTTGGACTAATTTTAGATAATAAACTATTGTTTTGCATTAAATACTTTTGTTTTACTTACAGCTACTATGCCTACTTTAATACAGTTGATAATTTTCTAATCTAATCAACTTTACACATATAACATGTTACACAAAAAAATATTCCAATTTTATGTAGAATTTTAAAAATCAACTCAAGTACTTAATCAATCTGTATACGACTTACATGTGTATATCATTGCAGACACAGTTTGTTTTCAAATTTTACAAAAACAAACATAACAGAAATCTAGAAACCCCATCTAAAAAAAAGTAAATGTTATATATGATATAGAGAAGTATTTGGAACACCTTAATGAACAAAAAATAGACTAACTAATTGTTGACATAAGCATGAACAACAAGGCGCAAATATAATCAGATACTTGATCATTGCTTTGTGAAAAATAAGATAAAACGAAAAGAAATATTAAAGCGTAAGCAATGGGTGATCGCATAAGAGATCACCTCTTACAACTAACAAATTTAAAGCTGAGTGGAAGTTGTAGCAATAAACATAAATAAAAACCGTATAACCCACACAAGAAAATTGGAATTAAAACCGGACACATGAAAAAACTTAAAAAACTATTACAATAACAGGATTGGATACCTCTGATACCAAATCCTAATCCAACTAAGGAAATGGATAAATTTATCAGTATATATAAAAATAATATAAGCACAGCAACAAACCATAAAAAGCAAAGTATAAGAAGCAGAGAAACGAAAAAAACCGAAAACCCATTAGGCCAACAAAGCCAACACAAATATAGGAATTATCTAAACACACAAGAGAGTAGAAAAAAAATTATTGTAACTATAATCCAAGCCTCAATGACACGAAAAAACTAGTACGAAAAAATAAAAGAAGCTACAAATGAAGAAGTTAGATATCGTCAACGAATAATTATCAACAACGAAAATGAGTCACAAACATTAAGAGTGATACTGAAATGGACAACTACTGAAACCCGCAAGTTTCTTGGCTATGGTCAATTAAAAAATCATTTATCTTGGGATTAGACCGTGTCAAAATGCTCTCCCATACTGATATTCGACTCTTGGTTTGCCTACGTACAACTTTTCGCATTCCTGGGGTCGAATTCTACATACTCCGAGGTTTTCCAATATGATTTTGTCTTTTGGATTTCCAAGTAGTGTAGCAATGGGTGTTTGTAGCGAATATAATGTTTGTATATTGCGTTTTCTGTCAATTCCTTCCGTGTTATTTTACATATGGTAATTTTTACACATGAGAGTGATACTATATTCATTGGCACAATCTTTATTTTTATTTGTTTCGGTATACTTAACCATTGTATTAGAATAACTTTTTAACAGTTACTGTACAATAATTGTTTAATTTTTTGGTGTACTTTTGTAACCTGTAATGTTACTCAATTTCTTAGGAAGCCTAATAAATAAATAAAAAATATATAAAAATACAAAAAAAATAAAACGGAAATTTTCAACTTAACTTCTTTAATATAGCAAATATTAGATATTAAAAAAAGTATACGAAAAATATAATTTGCTACTTATATAGTTGTTAGTTAGCTTTACTCAGTTTTATTTAGTTAATTATGGCAAATATTGTTTTTATGAAGTGTGCTATAAGATAAAAGTTCGCCAAGAGTATAAAAAGCCATAAACCTTTTAGTACATTTAAAAAGTGTCTAGCATTTCTGCTGCAGGAATTTTATTCCTTTGGGTTCAAAATGGACCGGTTCAACGTTAAAACATTTCGAAAACTTTTTCCAGCAAAAATAGATAAAAACCGTTCTGAGAAAAGTTTTGCTTAATACTTAATTACATTTAGAATCCGCATGTATTAGAAGAAAGAAAAGTTTAATCCCTATATAGTTTGCGGTCAATGTAGTTAATTTTTCAATATTTCACTAACAATTATTCAAAAAAGAAAGAATGCTTTACAACCTTTTGTCTTAATCGAATAACTTATATATTTTTTATGAAAATTTTGGATTTTTTTTTATTTAAATAAAGCTTAAAATTATTGAGAATAGTTTAATTTTTAGATAAAATGCAAGGTAATTGATTTCGTACATGGTTTAGTCTAAGAAATGACTATCGCAATGTATATGTTTCGTTTTTGCCCAACCAAATATAATTAATTTTACTGTTTATGGTTAGTTTAACTCTAATAAATTATAGCAAGTTCAAATATAATATTTTATAAGTGACTTGCTAGATTAAAAATAAAAATTCTGCCTATTTAAGCCCAATGTTTTCCTAGCTTAAGTTAGGAATATATTCATATTAATAGTTATGTAATTTTTAGGAAAAATATTACAAAGTATAGAATAGATACACCCAGAAGGTTATCATAATTAGTGGTCGCCAGGCAAATTTAAACAAATACAAATTTTTATTGCTTCTTACTTCCTTCGTAATCTTCCCATGTGATCGTGAAAAAATTACTGTCTGAGATTTTTTCAGATCTTCAAGTTTCAGGGTCCATGGACGCCGAAAAACATGTTTTCATTTTAATTACGTCGGTCTGTTTGGCTATCTGTCTGTTCGCGGCGTAGGTAGGTAGGTAAAAAACTACTTACCCGATTGATTTCAAATTTTGGTCAACAATTAAGGATCATATGGGGATGGCCTGGTAATATTTTGGTCATAATCCAATATGACGAAACAAAATGGCGGCCTAGTGAATTGTTAAAAAAATTATTATTAAAAAACTACTCATCCTACTCAAATTTTGGAAAAACATTAAGTTTATATTGGAATCCACTGGTAATACTTTGGGACGAATTTAAAATGGCGGCTTAATAAAATATTTAAAAACTCAGATTGAAAAAAATGCCTAATGGTTTGATTCCAAATTGTGTGCCATAGCTAATTCGGGTATAGGGCTCAACTGGTAAATTTGTAGTAATAATTCAAGATGGTCGAAGAAAATGGCGGCCAAATAAAATGTTTAAAATCGTGAAAAAATTACTCTCTCAGGTTTTACACATCTTTACGTTTTAGCGTCCCTAGACGCCCAAAAATATGTTTCATCAATTCCGTCGGTCCGTCTGAGGGTCTGTCTGTCTGTCTGTTAGTTCGCGGCATAGCTTAAAGACTAGTTACCCGATTGACTCATATGGCCATATAAAATGGAGGTATAGTGAAATGTTAAAAAAACACTTATCCAATTTATCTCAAATGTTGCACAAACATCAAAGTATTATGTTGGAATCAACTGGTAAAATTTTGTTACGAATCCGGGATGGCGGATTAAATAAATTATTTAAAAATTCAGCCGGAAAAACTACTGAATGGATTGAATTCAAATTGTGTGCCAAGCTAACTGTGGTATAGGGGTAACTGGTAAAATTGTGGTACTAATTCAAGATGGCCGAACAAAATGGCGGCCAAATTAAATGATTGTATTCGTGAAAAAATCATTCTCTTCAGTTTTACAAATCTTCACGTTTTAGCGTCCCTAAAAATACAGTATGGCGAAACAAAATGGCGGTCTAGTAAAATGTTAAAAAAATGTATAAAGAAAAAAACTACTTATCCAATTTATTTCAAATTTTGCATAAACATAAAGCATTATGCTGATATCAACTGGTAAAATTTTAGTACGAATTCAAGATGGCGGAACATAGTAAAATATTTAAAAATTCAGCCTGAAAAACTATTTAATGGACTGATTTCAAATTGTGTGCCATAACTAATTATGGTATAGGGATCAACTAAAAAAAAGTAAAGCCTAGGTGCCAAAAAACATGTTTAATCAATTCCGTCGGTCCGTCTGTCGGTCTGTCTGTCACTTCGCGACATAGCTTTAATATTGCTTACCCGATTTACCAGGTCATATGAGGATGACCTGGTAATATTTTGGTCAAAATCCAATGTGGCGGAAGGTTAAAAAAATATGTTAGAGTGGTGTATTATTTGGGTTGAGAAGCAGTAAAAAACACTCTTTTTTGAAATTGTCGATGTTTCGCAACTTTATTGCTGCATCCTCAGGACACATAAATTCTATATCTTGCATGAAAGGCATATTACCAGTTTTTACCTACTGCGTTGGTCCGCATATATTTCCCAGATATTAAGTTTCTAAATGGTTTTCGTTAACAATCCTTTTGTTAACATAGCACAAAAGCTTTCACGGCTGTGGCCAATTAAGAAATCGTGGTTCTTGGGATGAGACCATGTCAGAATGGAATCACTTTCCTGCGTTTCGCCTTCGATTGCACAAGGCGTCTTCAGGGATCCTCACTTCATGAGATCGGAACACTGAATGAGCTCGGAGAGACCCAGGCCGGCTATTTATAGTCGACCTGTGTTTACCGAAGCGTGACTCGGTGTAACGATCGGTTTCCATGTATGATGTAGACTGAAGCCCGTATCTCTATTAAAATTGTTAGGATGCTTACAAATTTCAATAGATTTTCTAATATATAGAGTCCCGAAACCGATGCAAGAACTTTGGTTTCTTTTACATTTATGACATGCCCAGTAGAATGTTGGTGTTCAGATACAGCAGATTGTACAATTTGTTTCTTTCTGATACATCGTTCATGTTAAGCCTAGTCGATATGGATCGTCCAGTTTCTCCAATATAGACCTCACCAGAGAAACAAGGAATTGCATATACTCCTTCCGTTTGAAAAGGAATAATATCCTTTGGCGATCTCAAACATTGTCCAATTTTCTTGTGTGTGTTGACGATTGTACGTATGTTGTACCGGCGAAGTAACCTTGCAATCTTGTCTGTGGTTCCGTGTATAAATGGAAGAACTACATTTCCTATCGGTAATTGCTTATTGGTATCATTTCGTGGAGTAGGATTAGGATTATTAAATTTTCTAATTGATCGTCTAATATCATCAGTGCAATATCCATTCCCTCTTAAGGCTTGAGTCAGTTTCTCTGTTTCCGATTGTAAAGAATTTTGTTCACAAATCGGGAGGGCTCTGTAAACCAACGAGTTAATAACTGATTGCTTCTGTTCTGGATGATCATGGGAATTTGCATTTGAGTACCTGTTTGTATGCGTCTAGGAAAGAGATCGTGCCTTCTGATTCAATTTCCATTGTAAATTTTATGTTACCTTGTTGTTGATTCAGATGATCAAGAATCCCAGGGAGGTTTTCTGGACCATGAGGCTATATTACAAAAGTGTCGTCTATATATCTGAACCATGATTTTGGTTTTAGTGGAGACGACTCTAAGGCTTCCTTCTCAAAAGCTTCCATGAAAATATTGGCTACCACTGGTGACAGTGGAGATCCCATGGCTGCTCCTGAGGTTTGCTCATAGAAAGTTCCTTGAAGACAAAATACGTTGATGTAAGACATGCTTTAATTAGATCTAAAAGTGAGTTGTCAATACTATTATGGTGAAATAAGTCTGATATTATGGAAATTGAATCATTTATAGGCACATTCGTATACAGCGATTCTACATCGAAACTGACTAAGATATCTTTGGGATCTAATTGGATTGATTTAAGTTTTTCTACAAAATGCGTAGAGTTTATAATATATGAATGTGTTTTTCCTGTAAAATTATTAAGAATATTTAAAAGATATTTACCAATTTTGTAAGTAGGAGATCTTATTGCACTGACGATAGGTCGAAGTGGTACATTAACCTTATGTATTTTAGGTAGTCCGTAGAACCGCGGGATCCTTGAGCTGCTTGACAACTTCTTCTCCTCTGCTGGAAGGTTGGATGCGTTTATAAGGTTGGTTATCCGTCTTTCAATTTTGTTGGTGGGGTCTGCTTGGATCACTCTGTAGATGTTGTCGTCCAACAGTAGTTGTATTTTCTTCACGTAATCTGTTTTGTCCATGACGA
>JAUTXW010002630.1:0-47389 GCA_030620095.1 Kuschelorhynchus macadamiae
AGGGTATCTTGTCATAGTCGAGCTGAAAATTACTTCATCCCAGAGTTGATAACCTTTCGAATTAAATTTAGTTTCTAGCGAAGATATTCTTTATAAACCGCTTATGACGAAGCTTACCCCTATTTTTTTCTATTAATCTTTTCGATATAGGATATCAAAACAAACATTTTTACACGTTATAAATAATATTAAGATATTTTCTTTGAAATATATTCAAAAATAATGACAAACTTAATCAGAAAAGACATTAAGTACACCTTTTATCTTCTCGAATCCATCTCACGACAGAAGCGCTAAAAATAAGATATTTCATTTTGGCCATTCTTTAGCCCCGATTGCGGAATTTTGCCTCGGAAAAGTATTCTTTACACATTCAGTTGAATTTAATTGATCCTTATAAAACTCCCACTGTATTTGGAACGTCAGTACATCGCGCTCTGAATGTAGATACTGATAAAAGTCTAAATGTAATTAAATTTTAGGGATAGCGCATTTGAGCAGCTTAATCTTTGGAGAATTATTAAACGCTAAACCATACACTCATAACATAATCATTTGAAAATGAAATTGCTGTTAACCTTGCTGTAGAAGTTGTATGGAAAGAAAACAGTATATTTTTCTAGCTTTTGGGGCTCTACCATTCATAGAAGTACCACGGCTAGAGAAGTGGCCTATGCAGGATTATCCTTAACTTTCTATTAATTTCACTCATATATTGAACTCCTTATGATAAACCAAACAGTCTCCTGCTGCTTAGATTGGTGCTTCTCTTCGGTTTGGATGTCTGCCATAAGGGTTTTTTTAAAACAGGTAGAAAACCTTCAAAAAACTGTCTGGTCGATTGATTTTAAGTAAATGATGTTTGTGGTTATTCCTTCTATAGAGCACAGCATTACTTCGAGAAGGAGGATGGATATGATCCCATAGTCTATCTACAAATGTCTGCGAGTCTTCTTTCATTCTCTTCTTTTCCTTCCTTCCTCTCGTCAATTATTTCTCTTGCCACCTTTCAGACTTCCCGTCAGAATATCTGGGATTCTAACATTTATTTTACATTTTCTGGTTCTAATATTCAAGTTCTAAGTTCTGTTCTGTACCTCTCCTGGTTCCTGCTAGGGCATTCTAAGAAGTTGTGTTCCGCCATATCTTCGCCTCCACGGTAATGGCATTCGTCGGTAACACTAAGGTTAAAGCGTTTAAAATAGGCCTGAAAACACACCTGTGACCAAAATAAATGTTGTCACGAAATCCGCTCTGTGCTTCGTCTTGATAAAAAGGACGATGTTAGCATAGTAGAAATAAACTGCTCGACAAATCCTTTGATCTACTTCTGCCATCTTTTCCGTCAACGCGATCACTGATGCCTACGGATATGGCCGGAGTATTGGTGCAAGAACGCTACGGCCGGCAAAAGGAAAGTCGGGCACTACCCAGAGATGTATTTAAGGAAATATAGGGACACAATAAAATAAAAAAAATATCGTTCGATACTTATCCAAGATGAGAACAAATACGGCAAAAATATTTTTTACCTAAATCGTCTTAAATGTCTCAAGTGTCTCACAACGTCTAAAAACCAATTTTTATCAAAGAATATCTCGGTATATATATTAAACTCCTAAAATTTCTGCTATGATTTTGAAACTAATACATTGATGAGGAGTTTAAAGGTGCATGAAATGACACAAAAAATAATACTTTCTTATTACGAATTTTTGAGTATACACACTTTTATTCCTAATTGTTTTTGTGCCTGTTTTTAATTTGAAATAATTATAATTTTTATCAATTTTGTTGGCACTCTTGCACTTCTTGTTATGACAATGAACTACTATCTCATATGAAAATTAACAAACCACTACTTCAGAACTTTCTGTTGTTGGAAGTCAACATATTGAAAATACAAGTTGTGTTGTTTTAGATTAGACATTACTAGAAAAAATTTTGTCTGCAAATTTTTTTTTTAGTTGTTGATTTTGTCAAGGTGTATCGTTTTGCCAGTAGAAAGCAGCTGGTCATCGAAGGTATTGATATAATGTATATAGTGAAGATAGTAACAAATATCTATTTTTGTGTCTATAATCAGCGGATCAACATCAATTCCCGTAAGAACATCATTAATTGTTAACGTTTAATATTTTTACGTTGCCAGGAACCGTCTAATAAAAATGAACAGTATATGGGTTTTTATGTAGTGTCGCTTTTGATGTTTTTTGATTTTTCTTATATTCTGTAATTTGAAAAATGATTTATAATATTCATTCATGATATGTACTTGTTCATATATATCCTGAAAGAACGGCATTTGGCATTTTCAAATCTTCCTGTTCCGTTTGATTGGAGGCAGTCTCCATTCGGACCCACATATACACCAGACTTGTACCGTACATAAAATTCTAAGCTATAAAAAGTTAAATATAAAACGACCCTAAAAATGTTTTCTTAAAACTGAAAATAAAAGAACCTAATACGCAATTATCGTAATACTTATACACAAATGAAAACTATAAAAAACATATTAGATAACAAAGCCTTAGAGTTATGCTTATGTAGGGGTAACTCGTGAATTCTCGCCCAGCCAAATCGCCCCTAAGATGATCTGCGATGCTTGTGTGACGAATTTTTGTTTTGATCTCTGAAGTTTATATTTTCCCCAGTTCTTCCCAGTTGTCATTTTCTGAAAAACGGAATAAGCTTTCAGTTGGGGAGAGCACTTCCATCCTTCACAATATAAAGTGCGGCCAGTTAAGCCTTCATCATAAAAGATTTTTTTACAATTTGACCAAAATTAAAAACTGAGCTTACAGAAAAATTTGCTTGAAAAATAATGCAAAATGACATAAAAAAAAAATACTCACGTGAGTTATTTTAACTGTTAAATTTGGCATTTTTAAATGTTTTCAATTTTTGAAAGATGGTAGAGAAAAATGTGTTTTCTTTTTTAATTTTATACCTTTATACCAAATTCAACTGTAACTGTTAATATAAATTTTTCTTATTTTTTTTAATTTATGGTTTCTTACCCGGAGATAACTAAATGTAAGTAAACATGAATTAATCTATCACTGCACTTTTATTAAGAGAATGAGGAATTTACTTAGTTGTTTACATAAACTACTTTATAATTTAGGTATTATTTGGATATTTCAATCCTTTACCAAAAATATTCTATTTTTGTTAGAGAGGGCGTTATAGCGATATAATGTGTATGTATGTGAACAAAATTTGCGCGAACGATAATTTGAAAACGGTCTGACCTATTCTTTGTAAATTTGCACCAAAAATAGACTAGGCCGGATTAGATTTGGGGGCCATGGGCATATATCTTCGATTTTTTAAAGGGGTATAAAAACGTAAAGACTCGTATTTTGAGAACCCGGAAGTCAATATCAGTCAACTGAAAACAGAAGTATTTGGGTAAATGTTCTGACATTATAACAAATTAGAAATCATTGGCGTAGATATTTGATGTTTTGTTCAGCAAAATATTTTAAAAAAACATAATATTTCGAAGAACTGTGAAATACGCTAAATTTACTTTTTTTTTTGTAAACAAAATAATTTTTGAGGCGGCCCTCCCGGATACGAAAAAAAGTATTCAGGAAATGGTAAAACATGTAAAACTTCCTTTACTGTTGTATATATTTTGAAAATAAAAAAAATGTATATATATATATATATATATATATATATATATATATATATATATATATATATTTCAGTAGCTTATATCTTGCTGAGAAAATAGAGATACACGACAAATTTAATTAATTTTTTTGTATATAAATTTTTTTTTTCAACTATACAAGAGGTAGCCTAGCAGGAGAGAACTGCCACCTGAAAATAAAAAAAATCAAAATCATTTAGCATGCTTAGAAAAATAAAACACGTCAAATGTATTTTATTATTTGCATTTAAAGACCTTTTTCCAGTTATACTAGGTTGTCCTAAGACAATAAAATACGTCCTTGAAAATGAAATCAAAAAATATTTCAGCAGCAGTTAAGACCCATTTTACTTAGGGAAGTTGTTATACAAAATCCCATATGTGAAGGAACAGAAATTCGTAATTTTGTATCCAACTTCATCATGACGGTTGATAAATCAAAAAGTGATATATAAATTGATCAAATCTCAGTATAAAGGGTGTGTGAAAACGTCTCTGAACATATAACAAAATTAATTATCTTGTGCTTTTGTGAAGATTGGAAAACAATAAGATTTTCTTTTATTGTTTAGAACTAGATAGCATTTTACGTAGCTAAAAGGAACACAATCTTTAACAGAAATTAAACATTTTAATATTTTTTGGAAAATTTGGATTTTATTAAGTACTGAGATCTATTTAACCTTAAGTTTAACATGTTCAATGGTACTTTGTCACTTCGTTATACGGCGAGTCTGTAGAAATAAATACAAAAATCTTTTTGGTTTAACTGAAGAGTAGTTCCATGTGATATTCTTTGACGAGAGCTGCTTTGGGCTACTAATTGACATAAGATCGGTACGAGTCTGTGGAGGCCTCGGAATACTAGAATAAACGATAGATATGTATAAGATCATGCATACACAAGTGGCTGTGTAATGGTATAGATCGGAATTTTTTTTTTATGTATAGATTTTTGTATTTTATTATAAACATCATGTATAATAAATTACCAAAAGTAACATTTAACCTGGTAAATATGAGAAAATTGAACTTGTTCTCGAAAATATTTTTAAATAGATCTTACATAATAAAAACAAAATTTGTAAGTGTGAAAGAGCAAAACAGAGAAAATTTCTTCTTAACTAGGTACGCAAAGTTTATACCTAGGTCTACCAATTAAAAAAAAATATTGTTTTCAAATTTTTGCAAAATACAAGTCAATTTTGTTATAAACATGTGTAAAGACATTTTCACATACCCTGTATATTGTCATTTGCTCAATCTAAAGCCCTTCTAAACGATTACGATAAAAGACAAAGAACCACCATTTTCATTTCCGCATTGCACAAATTAAAAAAGTTGTGTTTTAAGAAAGATACAAGACATTGAGTTCTCGGGTACGTTAAAAATATATTTAATTTTTTGAAATCAGTTTACAAATGCAATCCGGATTTTTTGTTTTTCAATAGTTTGTTTTATTTAAGAATAAAAATATAAAAAATACAGATTTTTTTATGCTCAAGACAGACAAGAGCTCGAGAGAAATAAGATATTCTCGACGAGAGAAGACCACCATCTTAGATTTAAAACCTTTTTCTAAATACTGTTTTCCTTATGAAGTTAATATGTGTTATTAATATCGGCTTTCGGAATTTTTTTTATATTAAGTTCAGTCTTCCCTGAAATTTTATTGTTTTCGCTTGCAATATGTTTTTTAAGTTGGCCTATTACGTGGCTGCTGATGTGTTAATAGCCCCTAATAACTGTTGGAGTAGCTTCTCTTTGGTAATGTTGCTCATGCTAATGTATTGCTTTGTGCAGTTCGTCCCGATCCAAGCAGCTGAGTTAGTTGATATTAGTGATTATGAAGATTATCCTGAATTTCTCTCTTAAAGGAGATTATGCCTAGTTGTTATTTATTTAGGTAAAACCTACTACATATTAGTTTTGTATTAACGTCACACACAATTAAAAAAAAACTTAACTTTTTATATTTTAAATTTAATAATTTATATATTAAACGTTTGATTAAAGACTAACAACACATCACAAGCGGCTCTGGCGACACGAACACAATAGCTGCCGTTGGATTTCGACGAGATCTTACTCGTTATGGAATTATAATACTTTTTTAAATAAAAGTTAAATCATCATACCGAAACACTTACTTATCAACACGTCTTCGTATTTATCAGAACTGGGTTAGAAATTGCGCCTTTACTTTTGATACAATTATGCTCTGTCCTGTACACTTCGAAGTCAACCTACAACACACAAGGTTTGACGAACAACAATTTCAGAGGCACGGCATTCTCTGAAGGGAAATGAAATTTAATTCGAAGGTTATCAACTTGGAGGGACATTGCAATTTTCAAGTACCCCGCTTACAGTCTGGAGGCTCTTTCGCTGCCGATATTGGAAACTGGAAATTTGATTGAATTTAGTGACAGAGAACTCTTTTTGTTGCCCATTCAGTTATACCCTCAACATTCCAATTACTTAGGAGTCGTAAACGAAAAAACATTCTCCTTTGACGAGCTCCTCTAAGCTTTTTTATTTAAGCAAGTATATATAAATGCTTGTTACTGAATAAAGCAGCAACCTGTCTTTCATAGAATTTAATCAGTATAAAACGTGATGCTGGTAAATAATAAATACTGAAATTTTTTCATTCGCCCAGGTAAAATTTAACTCCGATTTGAGTTAACTATACTGTGCAAAAAAGTAAAGAATACTAAATAATTCAGTAACATTTTTAAAAATTAACCTGTAAACAAAATTTAGATATCTTATTTTTTGTCCTTCTGCAACGCCTATAAAAGTTATTATAAATTAATTCCGTAATTAGGTACAAGGTGATATTTGCTAAGACGGTTTGAAGCTGTTATCGCAAATCGTGAAAGGAAAAACAATTACTAATGTTTAATTCACCTGACTTTAGTACATTTTGCCGTACGGTTATTTACATTTATTTGTTCCATTAATTTTATAACAAACATCTTTTATTTGGTTGGATCTTCTTGTTTAATTGCAATTACTCGTTTCATTTATTTTGTTCAGTGTCAAGTATTAAACGTAACCATAACTTAAGAACGGACAAGCCAGTTCATTTCAAATTTACAAGAAAAATTGTCTAGGTTAGTATCTCGCGGGGATTAGATTTTGGGTGTCATGACCCATGGGTATACCTTCCATATTTTTACGGGGTATAAAAAACGAAAAAAGTTCATATTGTGAGAACGCACAAACCGATAACAGTCTTTACAACAGATATAATCAGGGAAACTGTTCTGACACTGAAAAATTGTGGAAGTCATTGGCGTAGGTACTTGATTTTTTCGATTATTCATATTTAAAATAGATTTTACGTAATATTTCGAAAAAGGCGTCATATTTATTTTTTTTTGTATACAATTTTTTTTCTATGAAAAAGAATGAGGCAGCATCTTGGAAGGCAAAAAATATTCAAATAAAAACGTTGAAACATGTCATTCTTCTTATATTTTTTATAAATATTTTTTTAAGTATACCGGGTAGCCCTTGGAGGATAAAGGACCCACCCGAAAATGAAAAAAAAAAATTCCAGAAGCATGCTCGCTTAAAAAAAACAGTGCTACACGTAAAATTTTATTTATCATGTTATATAGGTATACATATTTTTTCCCTTTATACAGGGTGACACAGCCCCCTGAAGACGAAAAAAAATTATATATTTTAAGAGCGTTTTGTTTTTTAAGAAACGGCGATACACGTCAAATTTCTTCTATTTTGTTTTATTTTCATTATGCAGGGTAGTTTTGTATTAAAGTGGTGACTTAAAAAGAAAGCAACGGTGAACATTAAAAAGTGTAAAATGCTAAAAATTACTAAATCAAAAATTAATATTTAAAAAAAACGACAAGATACGATCAATTTATTATATTATTAACCTAAACTTGAGCCAACCATTGACGCACGTACATGCATCTTAATAAAATATTATTTTGATGCTTTGCTTTTATTAGCTTAATTAACATTTTCACTAACATTTCAATTTTCAGTTGTAGTTAATTGTGATAGAATCGACTAATTGTCAAATTTGCCGTAAGGTAATAGTCAATTGCAGGGCATAATTAGTATATAATGCATTGTACACATGAAATATATTGTTACAATCGCAACGGTGGTTTTGGGCTTTACATGGCCAATTCTAAATTTGAGTTCTGTTTGTCAATAGATAATAGAAAATCAAATTGAGCAAATAGAGTTAGTCTTTTAAGGGAGTGCGACAAAAATAATTTTGTTTTATGCATGTAGTGACATCCATTGTCTTGAGTGTTTATTTATTCACTTTAAATATTGTTACCAATTTAGATCTAGTTATATATTTGTTAAGTTTTAGGTGTTAAGTTTTTATTTAACGACTATCATAGTGTCAAAAATCCTTTTCCTATTTAGATTATTCTAGAATTTTTTCATCATTTTCAAAAAGCTATATAAGATCGCCCCAAGGCAACATTTTGATTCAGTTTAGTTCGAGATTTCAATGTGTAAACAAGTAGCCAGTGACAAGTTTTAAGTTCCCTTAGTTATGAGTGTTAGGTATCATCAGTCTTTACCTGTACTACGTGTCAGCTGTCAGGACTGTATTGAGAAAATACGTTTTTCGGTACCGGCCAATCCGGAACGTTTGGTGTCGGAAGCCGGAAAAGGATCCAGCTGAAGAGTCTGAAGTTGGAGTAATCTGAAGACGAAGAAGTAAGAACTGTTTTTTTAAACACAGAAGATACAGAAATTATCACAATTATGGAAGTAAAATTTGATCCCTTAATGAATGTGGTACTGACAATGCAGAATGATATGAAAGACCTAAGAAAGAACCAAGAAGACACAGTCAAAAAAACATGAAGAAAATCCAAGAAGAGGTGAAGAAAAACCAAGAAGATGTACAAGAATACGAGATATGAAGAAAAATCAAGAAGACATGAGCAAGAACTCAAAGATGACATGAAGAGGAACCAAGAAAAACTAGAGCAAGAACTTACAGATCACATGAAAAAATAACTTAAAGAAGATATGGAAAGGAGCCAAGAAGGCATAAAACAAAAAATACAAGACATGAAAAAGTACCAGGACAACGTGAAACAAGAGATGAAAGAAATAGAAAAGAATCAAGAAGAAATCTCTAGAAAGACATTGTTTGAACTGACACTAACCAAGGAAAATGTAAAAGAGGAAATAGGACAAATGAAGAAGAAAGTGCAAAACCAAGTACAAGAGGTTCATGTCCAAATGTAACAGAGAGTCCAAAGAAGTTTGGAAAACAAAGTAAGTTAAAATTCGACGTTGTCTCTTCGTCACATGTGATAAAACCACAGACGTTTGATGGTAAAGTGCTGTGGGTTATTTACCTGAGACAATTCAAAGCTGCCGCAACTAGAAATAACTGGATTGGTTTGATCCTTGCGCGGTGAAGCTATGGAAGTACTAAGGAACGTACCTAAAGAAAAGCAGAATGGCTTTGGAGCATTATTATGTCACTTAGAAATGCGGTATGGTAAGGCACATTTACAAGACGTATATAAAGCGCAACTTCCGTGCCATAGGCAAAAATATAACTAGAGTCTTCAAGAGTATGAAGCAGATAACGTGCAGCTAATCAGCTTGACTCGAGATCGTATCCTGAAAAGATCAAGCAAGAGTTAACAGTAAGCAGTTTTATGATCCTGATACCAACCAGGCTTTAGGAATGGCTAGAATAAAGAAGATTTTAAAAGCTATTGCATATGCCCTTCAGTTTGAAACAGCTGAACAAATATCCAAGAGTCAGGGAAAATTGCGAAGACTAAGTACAGTCCAGAATACAGGGCAACAAATGAAAAATTCTTCGAACATTTTAAAAGAACTACAAGATATTCTTCTTAAACATCAGAATGGCGAAAGCAAAACTTTAACTTTCTGACAAAGAAAAGGCATCCATTGTTCGAAATGTGGTAAAGAGGAACATGTGCAAAGCCGCTTTACCAGCAATAGGATTTTTGAAAATATTCAGAAAAACTCCCATTAGCCAGTTTTAAGGAACAAAACCTGGCTAGGTGCTACCACGCCCCATCGATATAAATATGAATTAAATTATCCTGGCTGCAGAATAATGGCTCTAGCTTGGTAGTACCGGGGAAGCAAAACTTTAACTTTCTGACAAAGAAAAAGCGTCAATTGTTGGAAATGTGGTAAAGAGGGACATGTGCAAAGCCGCTTTAACAGAAATAGGATTTTTGAAAATATTCAGGAAAACTCCTATTAGCCAGTTTTAAGGAACAAAACCTGGCTAGATGCTACCACGCCCCATCGATATAAATATAAATTAAATTATCCTGGCTGCAGAATAGTGGCTCTAGCTTGGTAGTACCGGGGAAGATATACGATCGGAAGTGTGAAATGGTACTGGATACCAGATCAACACACACCATCCTGAGGACTGACATTATAGCGCCATGTAGAATAGAAAATCCATACAAAAACTATGTCTTGGAAACCGTCAACGGTGAAATTATACCCGTGAAATGAACCCATGAAGCTAAAATAATCCTGGGGACCACTACCTTCATACACGCTATTTGGATGATGTCATACTTGGTCCTTGACAAACCACAACGAATTCTTACCAGGTACGAAAAATAAAGAAATAATCAACCTGCCCCAAAGAAATAATTCCCCTATCCGTTGTTGTGTCCAAGTGTTTTTGCTAGAAGATGCTACCTTACCTGCCCATTGGAATGTAGTGAAAGCGACGCTTGATAACTTTGCATATTCGAACCAGCCCAAGACTCTCCATTACAAGTAAAGGGAATTTTTCCAGTAAGCACATTAACTCAAAGTAGAAGAAACACAATATTTGTCAAAATGGTGAACATTAAAGATTATCCTCAGCAAGTCAAAAATGGTGACAAGATCGGAACCTGTCAACCTGCTAATACAATATTTACCTGAACAGACTTACCACCTTCAGAACCTGTAAATGCTTTACCTCCGGTACTCTAAGTCCTGGTGAAATTGTCACATTTACTGAACGAAGTTCAGATGAACAAGTTGGAAGACCTTTGAGTCTAACAGCGATTTAGGAAAAAGCAACATCAAATTAATGCTGATGATGCAGCGCCGATAAAACAACCTCCAAGGGTACAATACCTTTGGCAAAGCGGCATGAAGTTGTTACAAGATTGAGACAAGACATTATAGAACCGTCTTAAAGTCTCTGGACGTCACCAGTAGCCCTGGTTAAGAAGAAAGATGGTTCCACCAGATTCTGCGTCGACTTCCGCAGGCTCAACGACACCACAAAAAATATAGCTTTCCCTTACCAAGAATTGACGATACCTTTTACAGGATCAAAATGGTTCTCGACGCTGGAGCTGATAAGTGGTTATTGGCAAGTTAAATTTAATCCAGCGGATAAAGAAATAGCCTTTTCTACTGTTGTTGCAAGTTGTGTATTTTGGATTATGTAACACCCCAGCGACTTTGGACGTTTAATGGAACTGACATTATATGGAGTAATATGGGAGACACGCCTAGTATATTTAGATGACATCATTATTCTTGAAAAAACATTTGGAAGTCATTTCAAGAATATTAAAGTTGTTTTCCAGAAACTGAGAATGGCTGGAGTTATTGGAGTCCCAATAAGTATTAATTTTTTCCAAAAAGAATTGAAATATCTAGGCCATGTAATTACAAAACCCCAATCCACTTAAAGTTGAAGATCGGCAATAGATAAACCATAAAAATGCTGATGCTTTATCAAGAAGACCATGTTCAGAAAGTTGCTAACACCGTAGCAGACACGAGAGAAGAAGATCCTGACGATTTTCATTGCCGAAGAATAGGACTTCAAAGCTCTCAAGAGTGGGACCCAAAAAATGTATCCAAAGATCAGCAAAAATATCTAGATTTGGCCCTATAACTAAGCTGAAATTAGAAAAGTCATTAAGACATGACCACCAAGATGTAAAAGATTGGTGCCAGAAGTCTATGCAATACATAATCAAAAAGCCATCACTGTTGCCGAGGTACTATTTTAAGAATGAATTGCACAGTCAGATGAACTGGTTGAGAGATTTAATAGAAGTGAAAGAACTACCTGAAAATCCAAATAAATGAACAACAAAGTGACTGGGATAAATGCATTTAACCATTTTTACTATCCTATCGTCTGCAGTTCATAAATCCACTGGAAAAACACCTGCCAGTGTAATATATGGATTCAATTTACAGCTTCCAGTCGACCTCTTGGCTGGACGCCCTTCTAACAATAAGATAACTACCACGAATTATGCCAGCCAGGTTAGTAAGCGCTTAAAAGAAATCTATGAAGAGGCCCGTTAAAAACTACAGATAGGAAGCGGTAGAATAAAGTCACGTTATGATCTACGAGCCAATCACACTGGATTTACCGTTGGGGAAAAAGTTTGGTTAAACAATCCAAAAAGAACTAATGGACGCTCGCCGAAGTTGCAGAAGTCTTGGGAAGGCCTGTATCGTGTAATGACTGAATGACTTGGTATACCGAATTCAGAAAAACTCTCATGCAAAAATAAATGTAGTGCACCTTCGTCGACTAGCCCGTTACCAAGATACCGGAAATGATTAATCGACACGATCAATTTTGGGAAGGGGGCAGGCAATGTTGTGAATTTAACCCTAGTTATTGATTTGTTAATTTTAGGTGAATTTATTTAGTATTTGCTATTTTAATGAAACAGACTTACCTCAACCATGTAACGACTACGATACTGTCAAAAATCCTCTCGAATGTTCTGTTGGGCTTAATTCTTTTTACCCGGTAGAATTTATATTATTTTATAATTTTCTAGATGATTGCACCTTTTTCTAAAGGCTATATAAGCGCGCACCGCAAGGCAACATTTTGAATCGGTTTAGTTGTTTAGTTCGACATTTCAAAGTGTAAACAAGCAGAGAGTGTCACGTTTTAAGTTACTTTAGTATATATATATATATATATATATATATATATATATATATATATATATATATATATATATATATATATATATATATATATATATATATATATATATATATATATATATATATATATATATATATATATATATATATATATATATATATATATATATATATATATATATATATATATATATATATATATATATATATATATATATATATATATATATATATATATATATATATATATATATATATATATATATATATATATATATATATATATATATATATATATATATATATATATATTAATATATTAATTGAACTTCTTTCTTGGGTTTGGGTTTATTTGCAAAATCATATACAATGGTGTTAATTTGACGTTTCGCCGATCATAGCAGGCTTTTTCAAAAATAGCTCAATCCTTTATTTTTTTGTAAATGTAAATAAAGCTTTTCTTTCCTATCTACTAAATAATTGTAATTAATTACTTGTTAGGACAAATTGGGCACGACCTACCCGTGGTCTACGAATAAAGGACACTAAATGTTTCTGAAAGATAGAACTATTTAACCATCGAAAAGGAACTGCTGGCAATCGTTTAGGCCAACAAATATTTTCGCCCATAATCGTAGAAAAATAAATTTAATAACGGATAACAAACCATTTCAATGGCATTTCTCTTTAAAGAATCCTAGTTCAAAATTATTAAGATGGCGTATTGAACTTCACGAGTATAACTACATCATAATATACAAAAAGAGAAAATTAAACACAAATGCTGATGCTCTTGAAAAGAAGTGCATACGAAAGACACATCGGAAAATTTCCCATTAAAACAATATTTTGAAGAATTTAACAGGCAGTTACAGGAACATGAAAATGTAGACCAAATTTCCACCATAGCACAAGCAGACAGTAATAAATCTCGCACAGGTCAATGACATGACAGTACATACATCAGCTGACGGCCAATCACCTGATGAAAATATGACAGTACACACAAATGAAAACGAAGATCAATTTGAGAGATCATTCAGAAAACATTTAAATGGCCATCTATAAAATTTAAAAGATGTGGAAGAAAATTATTTAGAATTAAAAACCAACCCCTGTAGCATTGACGACACAATAAGTAGAATCAAAGACAAGTATTATAGACCTCCCTTAAAAAATTCTGTACATATACTAGTAACTGCGAAATTTGCCAAAAAAATAAATATGAACGTCACCCACTTAATATGCAAGTGAACGTCACACTCACAATTACTAAACCATTTGAAATTATACATTTAGACATATATACTTATACATTTTTAACTTTATACTACCCTGACCAAGAATTGACGATATATATCGACGCTGGAGCTGATAAGTGGTTATATTTTTTTGACTATTTTAATAGATAGTTTCTCCAAATATGGGAGACACGCCTAACCTATAATAGATAGTTTCTCCAAATATGCACAACCATATGCACTCCAGTCTCTTGCCGCCACCCAAATTGTCGACAAACTATTGTTAATCTTTTCTCCCCACAGCATACCTTATCAAATTATAGTGCATAATGGTACCGAGTTTAAAAATACTGTGGTAACAGAGCTTTCGAATTTACACAAAATAAAGATACATTTTTGTGCGCCTAATCACCCTCAGTTTAATTTCGAATTTACACAAAATAAAGATACATTTTTGTGCGCCTAATCACCCTCAGTCTAATTGACTAGCCGAGTGACTCCACTCCACTCGGGCAGAGCACATACGCTTGCTAAATAACCAAAATTTTGATAAAACACCGATATCAAAAAAAATGTTTTTCACAATACTAGCATACAACCACATAATTCATTCGGGCATACATTTAAAACCCATCGATGTAATTAACGGTCACATTTTCCAAATGACCCGTTCAACATAAAATTAGACCAAATAGTTTTATATGATTACATTAACACCCACAAAGAAAAATTACAACCAAAGATTTCTTTCAAATACAAATCAATGATAAAGAAAAAAATATTCCAAAAATTAATGAAAATCGCGATAATCTTCAACTATATCGCCCTGGTCAACAAGTTTATATTAAGAAACACATAAGACAAAAACTCTACAATAAATTTGCAAACCCTACAAAAATCGAAACGGTGAATAAAATTTGTAAAACAGTATCAACTCAGTCTCATTCTAAATTTCATATGGATAATTTAAAACGCTCACATAGACAAACGTACGAATTTTACTAAAATATAAATATATATTATCGGAGACGGAGATAATGTTACGATCAGACAGCTAGACCACAACCCAGGAATTATGCCATAATTGTACAAAAAACTAGATATAGGGAAAATATGCACTTCATTAATAATATTCTAAATCAAATAATCAATTTGTATGGATAACGAAAACTCATTCGCGGTTTCAAAATAAAGCTTTTAATTGGTTACCTTGACCGGCTGATTTAGAAAATATTTTCCACTTTGAAAAACTGACGTTAAGTACTTTATACTAAATAATAAAATAACGTACGTATTAAAGATACCAGCCGCTCTTTAAAAGTTTTGAATATTATCATTTATATTCTGTACCAGTAGTATACCAAACCAGAGACTGTTTAAGGTTGTCATACCACGTGATAAATATTTAACTAAAAATCAGGTACACTACACACATCGAGGAACACCCTGCACAGAAATACAAAAATTGACCAATGGAGCCCCTGTAAAGTTCTGCTATTATAACCCATCAAAAGCACCTCCGCATGTCTTGTTTACATTGACGTCACTATAACAAAACCAGTGACAAACCAACTAGATATTTCCAAGAAGTATAACAATCGACATAAAATGCTCTCAGCAAGTATAACGTCGGAAGTTACACGGAATTCACCTAGTTACTTTACCGACCGGTTACCGAGCCAAACTTGATAAAATAATAAAAATAATCAACAACGAGGACCTAATAGAAACCAAACAGCCAATAATCTTCCCATATTTTGAGAAAACGCAGCAATACCCCCCGCTATTGAACTTAAGTGTTCACTTGCAGTAGATCAAGCTAGATGAACTACATAAGCTAAGGAACTAGATTGAAGAAAAGCAGGCACGGATTATATTTGACAAAATTTCATAACTACCCAGCTTGTGGACAATTATTATTTACATTGTTTTGATTGTATTATTCAAATCCAAAATGTTTTATTTGCCAATCAATTGAACAGTACAAAATAATATAGCTATAATATAGATATTGATACATTTTCACAATAAATTTTATATACGTACATTATAATAATGAATTCAACCCAAAAACGTATCGACTAGCAAAATCTCCCCGATTTTAAATCCGATGTTCCTGGTTGCATAAAATGCACCCAGAAATGCAAGGCCTTTTAAAAATCTGTTTATATGTTTAGCAAAAAAAAATTATAAAATTGAATAAAAAAAAACGATACTACACTGGCAGAATTTGTACCCATGCAAAAAAAACGAGAAATTGAAAATCGTTTTCTCTATGAATCTCCTGGTGAGCACTATGACGATTTTTGCTTAATTTTATTTTATAGAACGGGGGAGAGTGAGCAGGCAAAGTGGGTAGGGCGCACGCCGCCCAAAAAGGGGACGGGCAACGCCAAGAGAGCAGGCTTACATCTTTCTTTCAAAACTTTTAATTAGTAAGTACTACTTTATAACCTCTTCGACAGACAAAAAAACTGTAAAGCTGAGCACAGATAGTTAACTAAACAATAAGATATCCAATCTACATACACACATATACTAATTTATTTATTATTGTTTTTTGTGCTCAAAATGAAAGAAAATTGTACTTAGTTTAAATTTATTTGTTTCTCCATGAGTGAACGTTTCATCTGGTTTCTAAAAAAGATTTGCTGATAGACTTTTTACGTTGTTAGGAAGTGCGATCCATACGTTGGGAGCTGCAAAGGAGAATTTTGAAAGTTAGTGATTCGGTGTTGTGGTTATTTGATAGCTATGTGTATTTCTTGTGTTGTGGTCGTGTGTGAAGAATGAAAAAAAATGTTTCTTAGATATGATGGTTTGCCGGTTTTAATAATTTTGTACACAAACATTTGTACATGTGAAATTGTCTGCGATCTTTTATGTTTTACAAAAGATTGTCATTTGAGTACGGGGTTATATGATTTCTATATGGTATGTTAAATGCGAATCTCATTCAACTGTTTTCAAGTTTTTGGATTTTATTTGAAATTTGTTGTATTAATGAGTCCCCATAAACTACAACTCCATAATCGAATAGTGAAAGTATTAGGCTATCGCAAAGAAAATGTTTTATTTTTGGCGACAAATATTTTTTTAAATAATGCAGAGATTTAAGTCGCATATATGCAATTTTTAGTCTATTATTTACATGGGATTGAAATGTTAAATTGGAGTCAATTATTATTCCCAGATTTTTTGCCTCGTATACCACAGGTAGCCGTTTACCATTTATTTCTACTGTGAATTGATTTGATATAGCTTCCCCAGCTATATTATAAGCCTTTAAAATAAGAACTTTTGATTTAGATGCAATTAGTTTAAGATTATGATCTTTCGAAAATTGATATGTGTTATCAAAATCTGAATTAATCATCGCTTTCGCTATTTGAATATTTTTGTTGCTAAATGCGATATATATTTGGGAGTCGTCAGCATATTGTTGCATTTTTGAGTGGACCAGTACTTGGTTCATATCTGCGACATAAAGCGAGAGTATCGTCGACAAAACTGAGCCTTGCGACACACCACTGGAGAACAAACGAAAGTCAGACTTATCTAAATCAAAATTCTTTTTAACAATAATGCAGCAGAATCTATCACTTAGAAAATTCAACTGAGCAGTGGCGGCTCCTCCATTAGGTCAAATGGTCAATGAACCTTCAATAAATATTTCCAAACAGAAACAAATAAATAAAATAATTCATAATTTATATTTTTTCAAGTTTTTTTTAAATTTGGAAATTCCCTCTCTTATTCTAAGCGTATAAACTCGTTGACCGTTCTCTTAATTCCGCGACACACTATCCATGCCTCGCACCGCGATCTACGGAGAGGTTTCGTTTCATTTGGAATCAATCACGGCTGGCGGCCCGCGTTGACCTCGTAGTTTAGAAACGGAGGCGAGTGTTTCCCGAGTGTTACCGATCAAATTCGCATAGGAGTGCATAGGTAAGATACGGCTTACGTTGGCAAAGTTTGGGTCAACAGCCGCGCTGAGAAAACTTAAGTATTTTTGTCAGTTGACGTGTTTAATGTGGATCATGTGATTGTTTGTTGATTTTGTGGTTTAAATTAATGTTTTAAAGAAAGGTAGCTACAGTGTTTTAGAATATTAAGACTTTATAATCCGTTTTCAATTATATTGGGCGGAACTTTGAGAAACGACTTAAATTTAAGACCAGTAGTCGACCTTTGCCGAAATTTAAAATTCAGCAAACAGGTAAAGACAAAAAAAAAAGAAAAAAATCGTTATTTTCGTAGAAATATGTACGATTTATGTGCCTGAACATGCGGTTGCGGAGTAACAAAAGCATTTTATTATTTCGTGTGTCTGATTTTTTCAAATGACTCTTTGTAGTTTATATGTATTGACCCCCCTGAAAAGTTGACCACTCCAATTGAGTTGGCTGAAAAACCAAAATGATTTGCTAAAATCGGGTAATTTATGACATGTACTTCTTTTATTTTCTGCGTTGATACGAACATTATTTACGCGGGTATTCACGACACAAGATGATGTTCCAAAGAAAATGCTTTATGAAAAAACTACCCAGTCAGAAGCTAGCCGCCCACCAATAGACCTACCCCTTACCAGGTGGAGCTTAGTCTGAGGAAGGAGGAGTTATGTCACGATCCATTCCCAAGAACTGCTGATTCAGCAGATCCGATGCCTTTTTAATATTACGCCGTTGCAGAACCCAGCAGTCACTTAGAAGCATCCGTTTTTGTCATTTATAATTTTGACATTTTTTTAAAACAAAACTTTTTAAAAAGGGAAACCGTCGGTCATGTTAGTTAACTCACGTAACATGTATGGAATAAAAAATAAAATTACAGGTCCGAGTATAGGTCAGTAGTGAAATATTAAAAATATTTCTAATAGCAAATATTTGTGAATATTTTAAGGATTTTGTTTTTTGGTGGGTGTTTATTTGAAGACAGTGTGCCAGATTTGGTGACCTATAGGCTTTACGTTTCCTGTTGCTATGCTTTTTAAAATTTTTCTGTTGTCAAAATTGAAGTTATGGTCAGTCTCCTGTTCGTGTTTTTTAGGGCTATGGAAGTTTTACGATTACATTTGTGTCAATTTAGTCTATTATGTAGGTGTTGGCTAGTTTCTCCTACATAGACAGAGGGAAAATTCCCTTTTAAGTTTACTAAAACAATTATTAACTAAATTAACGGCTTTATGGCTAATTTTTTTGTCATGTTTTTTGAACAGTTTTTGAAAATTTTCAGATAGGCTAGGAAGTTACGGAAGGGTCAAAAAGTTTTGGTTTTTTTCTTTTATATCGTTTTGTTTAGAAATATTATGCAAGTTGTTTTTATTAGTTCCATTAAAATTTTCTATTCTACTTCTAAAGATCGGGTTTATTAATTTGAGAGGATAATAATTAAATAATTTATCGAGTTAGCCGTTACTTGGTGGAAATTCATTATCACTAGTATAATAAATAAACAAGTTATATTTGTTTAGTAATTTCCACTAATTTATTTCTGTTTGACAGCTGTTTCGACACACTGCGTCATTTTCAAAAACCAACTTAAGTCTGATACTAAAACAAGATTTTTTAACAGTAATTAAAAAGTCTACCTACCTAACCCTAGCAGATTTCAGCTGTAAAGATTCAACAGTGGGGAACCGTTTAGGTCCATTTGATCGTTCAATAAAATATTATGGTTTTTCCTCTTATTAATTTCAAGACTTTCCAAGTAATTTAACTTGTAACTTTTATTGGCTTTGTTTCTAATAAATGTAAATAATTAGAATCAGTTTTTGTTTAATATATGATGTTTTGTGTTTTTTGATACGTTTATAAAAGGATCTACCAGTTTGATCAATATATACTTTTTCGCAAGAACCACATTTTAATTCATATACCCCTGATTTTTGGTTCTTATTTGTATTAGACTTGTTATTCTTAATATATCTACCTAAAGTATTATTGCTACAAAAGGCTACTTTATGAATTGTTTTTTCAGATATTTCTCTATTTTAGTGCTAATTTTTCCGGTATATGTGAGTGTGTTAAACTTAATATTGCCTTTTGGATATTGTCATGGGATGGATAATTAGGATAAACGAAATTGAGTGCTTTTTTATATTGTTTTTTATTTACGATTTTGTCTATTATGGTTGCGTCATAAATATTATTAACCGCAATCTGTTTTATAATATCAAGTTCCTTGTTAAAGTTTTTTGTTGACAGAGGTACATTAATTAAACGATGCACAAAGCTATGAAAAGCTGCCGTCTTCTGTGCAAATGGGTGGTTTAATGTATTATGTATTTGATGTATTATATCTGTATAGGATGGTTGATAAACTTCAAAATCGTGTTTTTATTAATGATCCTGATTTTTAAATCTAAAAAGTTTATGGACTTGTTTTGTTCTAATTTAAAGTAAATCTTATATTTTTATGTAATTTATTAATAGAATTTAGAAAGAGGTTAAGTTGTCTCTCTGTTACTGTGAAAGAAGCCAAAATATCGCCAACGTATCTGTACTAATAAATAAACTTGTCTCGTACAGGCTGATTATATGTTATTTGTTCTAAGTTATCAAGAAATATTTCAGCTAAAATAGGACTTAACGGGTTACCCATTATTAAACCTTCTTTACTTATAAATAGATCGAGCCATTAAATTCAAAACAATTTTGATCAAGGCACAAATCTAATATGTCATTCTTAACAATAGGGTTGACTTGAAAAATTAAAATAGCGTTATTTCGATTTGTTATGTCTATATATAATATTATTAAATATATATATTATTAAATATGTATATATAAATATATATATTATATATATATATATATATATATATATATATATATATATATATATATATATATATATATATATATATATATATATATATATATATATATATATATATATATATATATATATATATATATATATATATATATATATATATATATATATATATATATATATATATATATATATATATATATATATATATATATATATATATATATATATATATAGACAATATATATATATATATAGCGGGGTTGCATTCCACGTACATATATATATATATATACATATATATATATATATATATATATATATATATATATATATATATATATATATATATATACAACATAAACACATATTGTGGCCGAAAAAAGTTTCCAAATATTTAATGAAAATTTCCTATTGCAGGTTATTAATTCTGGAGAAAACGCTTTATTCAACTGCACGGTTTCTGGCACCCCAGTTGGTCGCATAAAGTGGTTAAAAAATGGAGACGTTATTGTGCCCGATGATAATGGAAAAATAAAACTGTTGGACCCCTTAGTACTTCAGATCACTGATGTCACTAGACATGATAAAGGCATGTATCAGTGCATAGTGGAAAATGAGAAAGAAAATGCTCAAGGGAGTGCCGAGTTAAGATTGGGTGGTAAGTTAATATAACAAAATACTAGTTAAAAGTATTGTTTCATCCCAGTAAGTTTTATTCTTAATAAATATCAATTCTATATAAGCGTTTAATACATAAACATGTTGTTATTTTTATTGTAAGATAAAAATAAAATAAAACCCTGGATGATATATTTTAAATAGTTTTATGTTGTAGCTATATTATTTGTATGTAACGACTAATGAGCAAGATTTAATATAATATAGTGTTTTCATTTACAGGTAATAGAATATACTTTGACTGCGATATCAGACGAGATTGTCATTAGTTAAAGTTGACGCTTTTTCAAAAAATTTCAAAAAATGGAATTCCGCGACGAATTACGAAACATTTTGCAATTTCATATTTACATATAATATTTTAGTCATTGGGCTATAATTTTTGAGTTATGAAAGTAGTATAGTGAAATTCCACGTTAATAACTAAAAAGCCAAGTTTTGTAAAATGTTTAAATTACTGTATCTTTGTTTGTACATGAATAGTGCCAAGTTATAGGTAATTATTACATTGAAAAACGGTTTAGGTCAAACTTCCTGATTGTTTTTATGTATGGGACTATGGTCATCCTAATTTATTTATGCAAAAAATGGGATAGTTTTCGAGCTATGGCGGAACAGAAGGCAATTTTGGGGTTCCAATCATTAAAATTTTTTTGTTATTTTTATGAGAGGAACCTCTTCCAGATGTGGGTGTCACCACTTAATTGACACCCCATTTTAAATTGTGTTTTGGTTTTGGTTAATTAACTTTTTATATTATGAACTTAATCTAACCACTTCCAAATACAAAACTTCTTCACAAATTAGTAACAAAATACTTGGTAACATATAACGTAGGACCTTTATAGTTACTATTTTAGTTCTTGAAATGCGACAAAAACAAGTCAAGAAGTCTCCTATAATTTGAGCCACAACCCCAGATAAAACCAGACCAACGCCAAAAATTAGCCTGCAAAAAATTAACATTTTGTACATGACCTTAAAAAATGCATAAGACACTTTATAGATGGATGTGTATTTAGAAATTAATATTTTTTTATATAGTGTGTTAACATTAAAGCAACCCGTTCATATTTGCAATATTTATCGGTACGCCAAAATTACGCCTTTGAACTAAGAAAGAACCATAGCTCGAAAACTGCCCTATCGATTCCCCAGTTATTTTGCAATAATAAATTAAGGAAACCATAGTCCATCACATGTAAAAATAAAGAAAGTTTAACCGAAATCGCTTTTTATTGTACACTGTTTTCATTTATATTTTGACACCTATCTACAGCTACAGCTATAGGAGAAACAACAGCTACAGCAATAGGAGTTACAAAAAAAACTTTAAAAACAAAGTTGTAGGATTTTTTTTGTATTGACTTTTATTTCATTTACAATTAAAAGTAAAAAAAAATACATAACCAATATTTTTTATTGGAACACCTTTATATTATTATTTCTTTAGTTTCTTTAAATCAGCTTTTTCTTACCTATATATATATATATATATATATATATATATATATATATATATATATATATATATATATATATATATATATATATATATATATATATATATATATATATATATATATATATATATATATATATATATATATATATATATATATATATATATATATATATATATATATATATATATATATATATATATATATATATATATATATATAGGTATCTATAAAAAGAACCGGAACGCTTAAATATCTTTATAAAACCCCTAAAGTTGTGCTTGCAAAATTTGGCTTTTGAGAGTTTGTGGGCATGCGGAATTGCAAAACGGTATCGGCACTGTTGCCAGATTTCCCAGTTTTGTGCTAAAAGTAGTCATTTTCTTTTCTTAAATGGAATGCCCCATTTATTTTTATTGCATTAGGTACATTGGCCGTCTCAAGTTTAGCACCATCCTAAGTTTTCAAAATGCTGTCTTTACTGATTGCTGAGATATGACAACACCGTATTTACAGTAAAAAGTACTGGAACGACTAAATATCTCTTAAACTGCTACAGTTGTGCTTTCAAAATTGGGTATTTGCGGGTTTCTGGGCACGTGAAATTGAAAAAGAGTATCGGCACTATTGCCAGATTTTTCAGTTTTGCGCTATACATACTTTTTTCTTATCTTAAATAGAATGTCTGACTTATTTTTATTGCATATAATTGGCTGTTTCAAGTTTAGTAATATTCCAAATTTTGAAAATTGTATCGGTCCTAGTTGTTGAGATATGACAACACCGCATTTATAGTAAAAAGTACAGGAACGCTTAAATATCTTCAAAACCGCTAAAGTTGTGCTTACATCATTTGGCATTTGGGGGTTTCTAGGCCTGTGGAATTGAAAAATGGTATCGGCACACGTAGCCATTTTCTTATCCTAAATGGAATGCCCCATTTATTTTTATTGCAATAAATTCGCCGTCTTAAATTTAGTAAATTACTAAACTTTTAAAATTCTATCCTCACTGGTTGCTGAGATACGACAACACCGCATTTACAGTAAAAAGTAGGGGAACGCTCAATTATCTTTTAAACCGCTAAAGTTGTGATTACCAAATTCGGTAATTATGGATTTGTGAGCATGCCGAATTCAAAAATGGTATCTGCAAAGTTGCCATATATCCCAGTTTTGCGCTACATGTAGACATTTTCTAATCTTAAATGTAATGCCTCATTTATTTTATTGAAATGAATGGCTTTTAAGTTATTAAGCTGTTTTTCTTGCTAAGTGATGTTGGTGGCTTTTCACAAAAAAAAAATAAAAGTATAATTCTTCTCAGTCCTGCGTAAATTGAAAAAAGGAATTATTCCGAACCTACATTACCAGCTGTTCATTCTGGAAGAAGAAAACATAGCTTATTACTACCGAAAAAGGAGAAATTCTTTATTAAATAAAAACTAAATATACGTAATTACTTTAAATCTTCACCCCATTAATGTATTATTCGTCTTCTGCATTAATTTTTATAAACGCTACATTCTTAATAAGTAAATCTTGTTCATACGTAAGTAATAAATATAAATATATCCGATTATTAAAAATCGAACCTACATTCTTAATAAATAAATTTTACCCATGAGTTAATTTTTTTTTACCCCTAGACAACATCACTCATCTTTTAATTACCTTTTTGCATTTACTTATTTATAACCGGTATGAAATATTTAATTATTAAAAAATCACATTTTAGCTTAAAGTATTAATCTTAACCATACGTAAATAAAAATTATAATTAAATAGCGCCCCTTGTTTCCTCTTAAAGTCCTAATAGTACCTAATTTTTCTACAACCTGTATATATATATATATATATATATATATATATATTATTTATAAAAAAAAATACATTTCACCTTATAAGATGACCTAGTTAATATGCGGATAAAAATTGTTTTAAGTTTCAAATTTCTCTAAATTCACTACATTGAAGCATATTCCCCCAACGCGCGACGTACCGTTATCGATCTGAAACATGTAGAAAAGTAAAAAACCAAACTTCAAGATTTTCTGATCCAGACATGAAAATGCGCTTATCGCAATAATAATAGCCCCGTGCGGCTATTGTAACAAGTAGGCGCTGCAACAGTTGTTTTTGAAGCACTTGCCGTTGCCATGCTACAACAATGACAAATTAAACGCATTATCACTGTCAGTTAAGCAGCCTAATATTGTATTAATAATAAAATTACAAGTTTAGTTATGGCTTTTGGTCTGACAGAGACTCAACGTATTGATATTTTGATTTTTCGCGTATATGGAAATAAAACCAGGACATACCAAGAAATGTGTGACTTGTTTAATGACCGCTATCCTAACAAACCAATAAAAAAATCAACCGTTCACAAAACTTGTCGACGCTACCAGGAAACAGGGTCCATAAAATCTTTATCTAAAACCGGCCTCCCAAAAACTGCTACAAGTGATGAAACTAAATTAAAGGTTTTATTACAAATAGAGGAAAATCCAAAAGTAAGCACCAACCAATTAGCTATAAATGCCGAAATGAAATATGTCAAAAATATGTAAGGACTATCTTAAAGGAAGACAAATTGAGGCCGTACAAGATCCATTATAGTTCCTGCCGTTAAAGAAATTGGAAATGTAGGTGAAAACTGGTAACAACATGATGGTACTTCACCGCATTATTCAAGGGAAGCCACGCAGTTCCTAAACAACCAATTCCAGGGGAGGCTGATTGGAAGACGTGGATCATTAGAGTGGCCACCTCGATTCCCTGATATGACTTCACTGGACTTATTCTTGTGGGGTCATTTGAAGGATCGTGTATACAAGAATCGACCAGAAAATTTAGACGAACTCCACGAAAGAATCCGCACGGAAGTTGCACTTGTAGCACTGAATATGTTACACACACTGTAAGAGTTTTATGATCGACTTGGGTGTTGTCTGTATTGTCAACTGTCCGTTGACTTTTAGAATCCTTCTTATCTTAGCGTTATTGTTGTTTTGACGTTGTTTTTTCGCCCGTTGTATTTTAAACAGGCTTTAAGTATGTGCCACTGGTGGAACTTAGACCAATCTCAAGCCTGGATAAGGTGTGAGGGAAAGCCTCCAATATCACCTGATAAAAAATAACTTGCGAAGTCATTCATTTCAATAAAAATAAATGGGGTATTCGAATTTTGTAAGCACAACTTTAGCAGTTTAAAAGTTATTTAGGCGTTCCGGTACTTTTAACTGTAAATGCCGTGTTGTCATATCTCAGCAACCAGTGCGGATAAAATTTAAAAAAATTGGGATAGTACTAAATTTGACACGGCAAATTTAGTGCAATAAAAATAAATAAGATAAAGAAATGACTACTTATAGCGTAAAACTGGGAAATCTGGCAACAGTGCTGATACAATTTTTCAATTCCATATGCCCAAAAACTCCCAAACTCTGAATTTTGTAAAACTTTAGCGATTTTGAGGATATTTAAGGATTCCCGTACTTTTGACTGTAAATGCGATGTTGCCATATCACAACAACTACTATAGATACAATTTTAAAAATTTGGGATATTACTAAATTTGAGATTGCCAATTTAAGGCAGAGAAAATAAATAGGGCATTCTATTTAAGAAAAGACAATGACTACCTGTTGCGCAAAACTGGAAAATCGGGCAACAGTGCCGATACAATTTTTCAATTTCGCACGTCTAGAAATGTCAAATTTTGTAAGTACAACATTAGCGGTTTTGAAGATATTTAAGCATATATATAAATATATATATATATATATATATATATATATATATATATATATATATATATATATATATATATATATATATATATATGTATAATAGCAGAAATATATAATTTCTGCAGGTGCAAACACGGCCTAAAAGAAGAATTGCTTTCGATTATGTCACAGGGTACCCTCCTGCGATCATGATTTCTGGGCCTCTACCCTCATCAGGCAGGCTTGTACCCAGGGAGATCTGAAATAACAGATTGCTCGATATGACAAAATCGAAAACGAAACGTCTATCATACTGAAACAGTACTACAAGTTAAACGTAACATTTAGCACCACCTATCGGGGCTCCGGTGATTTCCGGCTGCAAACCCATAGGTAATTTAAAAAGCATGCACTAGCACCATCATGCGGAGAGTAGATACTATAAATCGATAAAAATGCGCTCTCACACATCTTTACCAAAAGTTCTTGGCCGGAAAACGTATATGTATAATAGCAGAAATATATAATTTCTGCAGGTGCAAAAACGGCCTAAAAGAAGAATTGCTTTCGATTATGTCACAGGGTACCCTCCTGCGATCTTGATTTCTGGGCCTCTACCCTCATCAGGCAGGCTTGTACCCAGGGAGATCTGAAATAACAGATTGCTCGATATGACAAAATCGAAAACGAAACGTCTATCATACTGAAACAGTACTACAAGTTAAACGTAACATTTAGCACCACCTATCGGGGCTCCGGTGATTTCCGGCTGCAAACCCATAGGTAATTTAAAAAGCATGCACTAGCACCATCATGCGGAGAGTAGATACTAAAAATCGATAAAAATGCGCTCTCACACATCTTTACCAAAAGTTCTTGGCCGGAAAACATATATGTATAATAGCAGAAATATATAATTTCTGCAGGTGCAAAAACGGCCTAAAAGAAGAATTGCTTTCGATTATGTCACAGGGTACTCTCCTGCGATCATGATTTCTGGGCCTCTACCCTCATCAGGCAGGCTTGTACCCAGGGAGATCTGAAATAACAGATTGCTCGATATGACAAAATCGAAAACGAAACGTCTGTCATACTGAAACAGTACTACAAATTAAACGTAACATTTAGCACCACCTATCGGGGCTCCGGTGATTTCCGGCTGCAAACCCATAGGTAATTTAAAAAGCATGCACTAGCACCATCATGCGGAGAGTAGATACTAAAAATCGATAAAAATGCGCTCTCACACATCTTTACCAAAAGTTCTTGGCCGGAAAACATATATGTATAATAGCAGAAATATATAATTTCTGCAGGTGCAAAAACGGCCTAAAAGAAGAATTGCTTTCGATTATGTCACAGGGTACCCTCCTGCGATCATGATTTCTGGGCCTCTACCCTCATCAGGCAGGCTTGTACCCAGGGAGATCTGAAATAACAGATTGCTCGATATGACAAAATCGAAAACGAAACGTCTATCCTACTGAAACAGTACTACAAGTTAAACGTAACATTTAGCACCACCTATCGGGGCTCCGGTGATTTCCGGCTGCAAACCCATAGGTAATTTAAAAAGCATGCACTAGCACCATCATGCGGAGAGTAGATACTAAAAATCGATAAAAATGCGCTCTCACACATCTTTACCAAAAGTTCTTGTCCGGAAAACATTTCTGCTATTATACATATATGTTTTCCGTGTGGTACCCTGTGACATAATCGAAAGCAATTCTTCTTTTAGGCCGTTTTTGCACCTGCAGAAATTATATATTTCTGCTATTATACATATATGTTTTCCGGCCAAGAACTTTTGGTAAAGATGTGTGAGAGCGCATTTTTATCGATTTTTAGTATCTACTCTCCGCATGATGGTGCTAGTGCATGCTTTTTAAATTACCTATGGGTTTGCAGCCGGAAATCACCGGAGCCCCGATAGGTGGTGCTAAATGTTACGTTTAACTTGTAGTACTGTTTCAGTATGATAGACGTTTCGTTTTCGATTTTGTCATATCGAGCAATCTGTTATTTCAGATCTCCCTGGGTACAAGCCTGCCTGATGAGGGTAGAGGCCCAGAAATCATGTTCGCAGGAGGGTACCCTGTGACATAATCGAAAGCAATTCTTCTTTTAGGCCGTTTTTGCACCTGCAGAAATTATATATTTCTGCTATTATACATATATGTTTTCCGGCCAAGAACTTTTGGTAAAGATGTGTGAGAGCGCATTTTTATCGATTTTTAGTATCTACTCTCCGCATGATGGTGCTAGTGCATGCTTTTTAAATTACCTATGGGTTTGCAGCCGGAAATCACCGGAGCCCCGATAGGTGGTGCTAAATGTTACGTTTAACTTGTAGTACTGTTTCAGTATGATAGACGTTTCGTTTTCGATTTTGTCATATCGAGCAATCCGTTATTTCAGATCTCCCTGGGTACAAGCCTGCCTGATGAGGGTAGAGGCCCAGAAATCATGACCGCAGGAGGGTACCCTGTGACATAATCGAAAGCAATTCTTCTTTTAGGCCGTTTTTGCACCTGCAGAAATTATATATTTCTGCTATTATACATATATGTTTTCCGGCCAAGAACTTTTGGTAAAGATGTGTGAGAGCGCATTTTTATCAATTTTTATATATATATATATATATATATATATATATATATATATATATATATATATATATATATATATATATATATATATATATATATATATATATATATATATATATATATATATATATATATATATATATATATATATATATATATATATATACCGGGTGTCAACGATATCGTTTTACACGATGCCATTCATTTGCTTTTTAGGTTAGGATATTTATATTTGGATTAACGAAATATGGTATTAAGACACACATTTTTCATGAAAAAACAATTGAATATTACTGCCAGTTTTTCCGATATCAGAACCAAGTTAAGAATTTCAAATGGAACCCTGTATATTATTTTACATAGTTTGATAGAGCATAGAATTACCTTTTCAATGACATATCACAAGTTATTTTTTTTTTCAAAATGGCGGACCAGGAAGCGCTTTTTCAAAATTCAATAAGGCGGTCGTTTCCCGATACCGATGAAATTTTGTTTAACAAATTATTAAAATATTAAACAAAATGGGGTTTTCAATGGATTTTAATCAAATTTAAAATCAAATTTTTAATTTATCACAAAATGGGATAAGTTTAATTTTTTCTTTAAAATGTGAACTTTTTCTTAAATTTTCTCAAAGATTTTAAATAGAAAGTTGTATTTATTAAATATTAGTATTAAAGTATATCTTATTAGCTACACGAAACCGCATAACAAGCCGTATTTTTGCTTTTTGTTTCAGAAAAAATTGACAAAACCTTGCCGATACACATTTTTCCTAATACATAACATGAAACAAACACACACATATTTTTAATCAGAAAATCCTGGAATATTTTTTATTTTTTATTGATAAGTAATTTTGTATTATTTTGACATTTTGTGACTGTTGTCTTATTTTAGGAAAGCGAGAAAAAATCACAAGTAGTATTAATTTTATTTTACCAGTAGATACGGTGCAGTAACATGAAAGATGACTTAACTAAGATAAGTAGGTCTTGGAAACAATTGCATAGGGATGCCATTATAATTTTCATTAGATTTAACCAGAAACGTCAAAAGTACTGTTTTGTATCGACATTTCTGATAACTTTCGTTACATTTTTACACTGAGAAAAACAAAAAACAAAAACAAAACCGCATAACAAACCGTATTTTTGCTTTTTGTTTGAGAAAAAATTGACGAAACTCTGCCGATATACATTTTTCGTAATACATAACATGAAACACACACACCCACACACACATATTATTAATCAGTAAATTTCGGAATATTTTTTATTGATAAGCAATTTTGTATTATTTTGACATTTTATGATTTTTGCTGTCTTATTTTAGGAAATCGAGAAAAATTCACAAGTAGTATTAATTTTATTTTACCGGTAGGCTTTCGGTTTTTCCGGAAATACCTAGACCTAATTCAAGAAGTTTAAAAAGAACCCTGTATATTTTTTCACACAGTTTGATAGAACTTAGAATTCCCTTTACATTGACATATCACAAGTTGATTTTTTTTCGAAATGGAGGACCAGGAAGCTTTTGTTCAAAATTCAATATGGCGGCCATTTTCTAACACCGACGATATTTTTGAATTATAGGTAGAAATAATAAACAAATATGGGGGTTTTTATTGGGTTTAATGCTAATTTAAAATCAAACTTTCACAATTAATACAAAAGTCACTCAATTAAATGTTCTATGCGCTGTCCGCCTTGTTCTTGGCATAGTGTAACTCTCTCAACATTTTCCGCGAGCAGGTTTCGTAAATGCTGTTCTGAGATACTCTCAACGGCTTATTCTATTTTCTAACATTTCCAACGATATTACAGGAGTTGCATACACTTTTTCTTTCAGATGACCCCATATAGAAAAATCAAGCGGGGTTAGGTCAGGCGACCTCGCTGGCCATCGAATTGGTCCATTGGTTCCCAACTAGTTCTCACCAAATCGTTCATTCAAGTAATTTGCAACAATTCTTGAATTATGAGTAGGGGCGCCATCTTGTTGGTAAACTAAATCATCATTTTGTTGCAAATTATTTATAAAATGTTCAATTTCATTTTCGAGAAAGTCCAAATACATCTCGCCAGTTAAAGGCTGATGGAATAATATTGGACCAATAACGCTTAGTCCTACAACGCCTAACCAAACATTAACTCCAAAACGTTCCTGGAAGGCACCTTCTCTTACTAATCTTTGATTTTCCTTTGCCCAATAACGAAAATTATTTCTATTAAATATCCCTAGATTAGTAAACCTTGATTCGTCCGAAAAAATAATCTTATGATGAAACACAGGACTTATTCTATAATTATCTAAAAATCAATTGCAATAAATAAGTCGTCTTTGGAAGTCATTTTCAAATAGGTGGTGGTGAATTTGATACTTAAACGATTTAAACCCGTGTTTCTTTAAAATTTTTCTGGCGCTTTCATGGGACGTATTGCACTGTTTGCCTAATTCACGAAGGGAAGCTGTACGGTCATACTCGATGTACGCTAAAACGTTTGTTTCCACTTCTTCGCTTACTACGAAACCATCATTGCCATTAGCATGGACACCACCATTATTTTCATTTTTTAAATGTTGTACTAGCCAAGGATAATATGCATGTGAAGGAGCGTCACGATTCGGAAAGCGTTCCTGGTATAATCTCTCTGTGTCCCTTGAATTTTTGCGACATTCCCCATAAATAAGGAGCATGTCAATTTGATGTTCTCTTGAATAAACCATAATATTTATTTTTAAAACTAACTAGAACCACTTCTCAGTGTAAAAATGTAACGAAAGTTATCAGAAATGTTGATACAAAACAGTACTTTTGACGTTTCTGGTTAAATCTAATGAAAATTATAATGGCATCCTATGCAATTGTTTCCAAGGCCTACTTATCTTAGTTAAGTCATCTTTCATGTTACTGCGTATCTACCGGTAAAATAAAATTAATACTACTTGTGATTTTTTCTCGCTTTCCTAAAATAAGACAACAGTCATAAAATGTCAAAATAATACAAAATTACTTATCAATAAACAATAAAAAATATTCCAGGATTTTCTGATTAATAATATGTGTGTGTTTGTTTCATGTTATGTATTAGGAAAAATGTATATCGGCAAGGTTTTGTCAATTTTTTCTGAAACAAAAAGCAAAAATACGGCTTGTTATGAGGTTTCGTGTAGCTAATAAGATATACTTTAATACTAATATTTAATAAATACAACTTTCTATTTAAAATCTTTGAGAAAATTTAAGAAAAAGTTCACATTTTAGAGAAAAAATTAAACTTATTCCATTTTGTGATAAATTAAAAATTTGATTTTAAATTTGATTAAAATCCATTGAAAACCCGATTTTGTTTAATATTTTAATAATTTGTTAAACAAAAATTTCATCGGTATCGGGAAACGACCGCCATATTGAATTTTGAAAAAGCGCTTCCTGGTCCGCTATTTTGAAAAAAAAATATAACGTGTGATATGTCATTGAAAAGGTAATTCTAAGCTCTATCAAACTATGTAAAATAATATACAGGGTTCCATTTGAAATTCTTAACTTGGTTCTGATATCGGAAAAACTGGCAGTAACATTCAATTGTTTTTTCATGAAAAATATGTGTCTTAATACCATATTTCGTTAACCCAAATAAAAAAATCCTAACCTAAAAAGCAATTGAATGGCATCGTGTAAAACGATATCGTTGACACCCGGTATATACAAGGTGTTCCTTAATGACATGCTAATATTTAAGGGGGTGATTCTTGGACCCATTTTAAGAAAAAATCTTTATATGAACTGATGTCCTAAACGTCTTAACTTTTGAGATACAGGGTGCTAAAGTTTTCAGAAAAAAAATTATTTTTTTTAATAACTGTGATACTACTGTAGATATCTTTATGAAATTTGGTACACGTGTTCTACGCATCAAGATGCATTTTCTAATGTACAAGCAATTTTATTCTTTTTACCAGTGGCGTCCGTACGCGTTTTGTTTAGAATATTTTTGGAGAAAAAAATGGTACGCCACTGCTTTATCTTAAAATAAAAATTATTTTTGGAATTCTCATTCATTTCTGAGCAAAGTCGATCTCTTGATTTTCTTTCGGCCGACGCATAGTTTTCGCTTAAAAAAATAAAAATCGTTTTACTTCAGGGTCAAATCGTTAAAAATCTGATGTGGTGACTGTTGTGTGGAAAGCGTTTTTTTTCTTTTTTCGTGCTATTCAGTTCATTTAATAATAAATATTAATTAATTTAGAAATAAGTAATTGATTTACTTTGCTTTAGGATTGATTACTTTAGGAAACAATTTTTAAAAAACTTTCATGTGACAATAAATTACAGCGGGGATTTCAGCTTGCAGAAAACAAAGTTTACAGAAACGGCTTAATTTTATTAATTATTAACAATACTAACATTAATTATAAAAATTGTTGGAAGTGGCCACCTTCACTTAATATGCATGCTTCCGCCCGTCCACGCATGGAATTGCGCACTCGTTCAAATATTCCCGGCGTATTCCGTATAGTTTCACACGAGGCAACTATTCGCTCTCTTAAATCTTCTACAGTGTTAACGGGAGTTTTGTACACTAGAGTTTTAAGGTGCCCCCATAAAAAGAAATCCAAACTATTGAGATCGGGGGATCTTGCTGGCCATTGCTGAGGTCCTCCGCGACCTATCCAACGATCAGGATAAACTGTATCTAAATGATTTCGGACAATTACGCTGAAATGAGCCGGTGCTCCATCGTGCATGTACCATATGCGATGCCTTAACGCAACTGGTACATCTTCAAGCAACCCAGGTAGTTCTTCTTCGAGAAAATGCAAATAAGACCGTCCATCAAGACGTCCTGGTAGGAAAAATGGGCCTATGAGATGATTACTAATAATTCCTGCCCAAACATTAAGCGAAAATTGTTCTTGAAAATGGGTTTCGGTTATGGCATGCGGGTTTTCTTCCGCCCACACATGATTGTTATGGAAATTTTGAATAGCATTCCTAGAAAAAGTTGCTTCGTCTGTGAACAAAATTTGTGACTCAAACTGCGGATTTAGTGTAATACTCTGAAGATACCACTGAGAGAAGTTCACACGCTGTGGGAAATCCCTGGGGAGTAATGCCTGTACTCTTAGAATATGATATGGATATAACAAAAAGTCAACTAAAATACGCCAAACAATTTGGTGACAAATATTCAAAGCTCTAGCGATCTTCCTCGTACTCGTCTCAGGATGTTCGTCGATTTCTTGCAGCACCGCTTCCTCAACTTCAGGTGTTCTGACAGTTCGAGGTCTGCCTTCCGAAGTACCTTTATTGAAACTACCTGTTTCGCTAAGTCGGCGATGAATATTCGAAAAGGTTCGGCTATCTGGCAAGGCACGATTAGGATATGTTTCCTGATAAATGCGTCTGGCTTCTGTTGCATTACCATCTGCGAGGCCATATGCGTAATGCATTGCCGCCATTTCCGCATTCGTATAATTTACCATATTTAATGATATTATTCGAAAAAACGGCGAAAATAACTTCAATAACTTCAATGAAACACTAAAAACCAAAGAGATGACACACTGAGATGGTTTTGAACACCAACAGCTTACTTTAAGTCATTTGACATCGACGTTTGTAAAAACGTAATTTATTCCAGGACTACTAGATTTATGGGTTTAAAAATTATTATTAGTTGGTATTGAGATATTATGAAGCAATTTTAACTCAATTATTTAATCAAGAACGGACCATCAGACGAGAAAACATTTTCGTTTATGAACACATTCGATGTCATAATTTTCTTTCACCCGATAAATAAGCGATTTCCACACAACAGTCACCCTATCAGATTTTTAACGATTTGACCCTGAAGTAAAACGATTTTTATTTTTTTAAGCGAAAACTATGCGTCGGCCGAAAGAAAATCAAGAGATCGATTTTGCTCAGAAATGAATGAGAATTCCAAAAATAATTTTTATTTTAAGATAAAGCAGTGGCGTACCATTTTTTTCTCCAAAAATATTCTAAGCAAAACGCGTACGGACGCCACTGGTAAAAAGAATAAAATTGCTTGTACATTAGAAAATGCATCTTGATGCATAGAACACGTGTACCAAATTTCATAAAGATATCTACAGTAGTATCACAGTTATTAAAAAAAATAATTTTTTTTCTGAAAACTTTAGCACCCTGTATCTCAAAAGTTAAGACGTTTAGGACATCAGTTCATATGAAGATTTTTTTCTTAAAATGGGTCCAAGAATCACCCCCTTAAATATTAGCATGTCATTAAGGAACACCCTGTATATATATATATATATATATATATATATATATATATATATATATATATATATATATATATATCGAGGGAGATAGAGAGAACATTCCTATTCTACACATAAATGTGGAGTCCGTATGAATATATTGCAGGTTTTCAATTTTCTTAGTTGTCTTTAAAGATAAAGGTCTTAAACATTATGGTATATTAATTTATAAAGAGTAAGAAGAATTCCATTTAACATTTAAATAATTTTAAAAAAATCTTGATGCTCTTAAAAGATAATACAAAGGAAATGATACAACTTTTCTATTTAAGTTTTTATTGTATTCCCTGTAGGTAAAGCTGTAGATAACAAGTATCTCTTGGTCGTATTGAGATACACTATTTTTTGGTCTTGTTTAGGTTAAAATTTTATCCAGTTTTTTCTTTAAAACAGACTCCATATTTAATTTATATTGAGCGAATCTAATTAGCTCCTGAATGATAACCAACAGGTATGTGGCGTAGTATCTTACGTGCTACTAAATCGTTAATAATTAGTATATTACCGTAATTAGATGCTGAATAGTTAAGTTGAGTGTGTTTGTTTAGAAATCAGTACGTGTGCTAACTTCACGCTCCGCGATTCTGTGTTTCAAATTCCCCGATTGTCAATATATCATCTTAATTAACTAACGCCCAGTTGAATATTACGCCACTATAGATAATATGCATCCGAAGTATGCTCAGTGGCGTGTTCAAATTAATAGCAACTATGCAAGGGAGCGGAAAATGTGGTCAATAACTAGTCTCAGAATAGTGGTAGTGTCTAACAAAATAAAAGGTGTAGAGGTGCGGCCTATGTGTAAAGATGGGGAAAAAGCTGTGCGAATAACTATAGATCGATTTATATATTATCTACACTATCAAAAATATTTGAGAGAGAGGTCAGCTCATCAGTTAACGAAACAGACATTTTTTTTACAAATATGGCTTTGGTGAGTCAAGTGACAGGACATCTTCTGCAACCATTGATTTAATACCTAATATTTTGACCCACGTTGATTAGGGAAAAAGGCTGTCATTGTGTCGCTTGACTTGCCAAAAGCAGTTGACACTACTGAACATATGTATGTTGCGTGGTGTTTGTCATGCTTGGTTTTCCAACTATTTGGAATATAGAAAACAGTTTTTTGTCATAAACGTTTGTGTCAACTCAAAATTAAATATAAACTGGGGTGTGCCTGAAGGCTCTCTCTTGGGTCCTAATCTGAAACTAAAAGGTGAAATTAAAAACTATATGCAGTATTTTTTGACAACTCTGTAACTTGCATGAAACTGTAATATTGGTCATGATTTAAACTTAATTAAACAATGGCTTTTTCATTACAAACTAACTTTAAATCTAAATAAATTCCTTATATATGTTCATTAATAATTATAAAATTTAAAATCAGAATAACATTGAATTTGGAAACTTAAAATGTTCTAATAATACTAAGTACTTGGGTCTTCAAATTGATGAATCTACATTTGGGAAAATCATTTAATAAAATTGAGAGAAAGATTACTCCGGCTGGTATTTTAAAAAGATAAAGCTATACTGTCCCAAATAAATTACCTAGATCAGTGTGTTACTCTTTAAGACACTGTCACTTAGAATACCTTACAACTTTGTGGCATCTCGCTCATAAAAACCTAACTGAACCTAGTGAGGTGCAAAATAGAGCAATACAAAACTTGTATATTATTCTAATAATTAGATATAGTATTAAGAGTCTTTATAAAAAATTTTTGCCTATTGATTCTTTAGATAAATACCAGGTATCTACACCAAGTTACCATGATCACCTTTCGAGATGATATACACAATTATGAAGTCCGACATCGTTGGGACTTAGATCTGGCTAGAGTTTCATGATTGAGGGGAAAAATTGTATCTTGTTTAGGGGTGTACAAATATACAATACAATGAATTGAAGAATGAGACATTAACGTGCAGACTGCCGTCGATCGATCCTCGAGGGGTGATAGTGTGTAGCGTAGATCTATGTAAATTAGAGAGTATCTTGCTTTTAATGTGATATTGCTATACTATAGCGTAATTGTTGTTTGACAAAATTTACTGGTGGGTGGATTCTTATCTATCAAAGAGTATTTTCTCGTTTCGTACGCTCTTATCTGGTACACCGAAATAATAGTCCTTCTTGTTTCGTCCGCTTTGACCATCGATGACACAAAGGTTCGCAGCTTTGAAACGATTCCAAGAAATAAAAATTTTATTATGAATTATTAGTATTATTAACCTTTTTGTAGAATATAGGTATAACATATGTAAATATGATATTAGTTTGGTTAGGTCAAGTTAGGCATAGAGCTTTAAAAATTAATAGTATGTTGTATCTTCAAGTTTATTTTCAATCAATTGGAATTAGGCCGTTCACAAAATGTGGCAGATTTTTACCATGTCAAGGTTTAGTAAAATTAAAAATATGCTTGTGTCTGTAGAGGCCCCGAGAAATGTCCCCCTGCCCCTGTGTCTCGGTAGGGCAATCTGACGCTGCCTGTCCAGATTCCATCCGACCGGATGTAAACCGTTTGCTGCAGTATAAAGCTAAAGTTTTAAGCTGCTGATGTTACGTTGTAACTTGTAGAGGGTGGTCCAAAAATAGAGGACGTCGGCTGTAGCTCGGGAACCGTAAATGACAAAACTAAGTGTAAATCAAGTTCGACAATTGTCCGCTAGGGGGCATAACAGCAACACAAAAGTGTAAATGCCAATTTTCTCTTAAATTTCCGTAATTAAAGTATGTTGAAAATATAAGCATTGTATTCTTCTACCAATTGTGCGTTTGTTTGTTTCAGACCTCTTTTGTCTATTTTTGAAAATAAAGTGGTGAGAGAAGGTCAAACATTTTTAGTTTAAAATGTAGATATCTCTGTTTTGGGCTAACCGATTTTATTCAACTTAATGTCGAAAAAAAGAGCTTCTTTGCTCTACTCGTGGAGCCATAAACTGTGCGGTAATGACTTTGTTAGTGGTTACTAGATGGCGTTGTTTCGGAATTCTACAAATAATGCTGATTTTCTCAAAAAATTAAATGGTACGCTATGTCTTTTATATCACAATTTATTGGGTAGTTATGAAGGCCATTGAATACTCAAATAAAAAAACGCATGCCCGCATTTAAATTAAGAAAATTGATGATTGTCTCTCCAATCCGAAACGTTGGATTGGAAAAAATAACCTTGCCGTTTCGTAGAGGAGAAAAAGTGACAATTGCAAAGTGGAAATTATTTTCATCTCTCATTTCAATTAAACCTAAAATTTTCGGAAAGCCAGGAAACTGGAAAAAAAATACAAAACTTTAGTAATTTTGTATAACTGTAAAGAACAAAAAAAAAAGCCGAAATGAAATAACAACTAACAATAAATATATTTAAAATTACTGAAAACTTAAGGTAAAAAGATTTAGTATATGCGACTCGGCCTAATACAAGAAACGATATCCTGGTGGACCGTATTAGGAATGCCATGCAAATTAACTCTATAGCAGCAGTGGAAGCTGCAGTCCAATAGACACAGAAAAGATTGCAAATTTGTATTGACAATGACGGCCGGCATTTTGAGCATTTGTGAAAGTAGCTTTCAGTTAATTTAAATATATTTGTTGTGCCTTTATTGTCAGTTGTTAGTTCATTTCGTCGTTTTTTTTTGTTGTTTCACTGAGACAAGGTAGAAATCGGTTTGATCTTTTAGACTAAACCGAGTCCTGCCCTGCCTCGCCCTAGCTTTAGCTATTTTATTACGCAGCTTATGTGATTTTGAGACTGGGTATCTTTTGTTTCGTTCCTTTGTTAAGTTTGTTCTTTACAGTTATACAAGATTACTAAAGTTTCTACCGGAGCCTTGCTTTTTTCCAGTTTTTCGATTTTCCTAAAATTTTAGGATCAATTGAAATGAGAGATGAAAATAATTTCCACTTTACCATTGTCACATTTTCTCCTCTACAAAACGGCAAGGAAAGTTTTTGAATCCGACGTTTCAGATTCGAGAGACCATCATCAACATTCTTAATTTAATTACTGATCTGGATTATTTTTATTTTACTATTCAGTGCCTTTTATAACTACCAAATAAATTGTGCTATAAAAGTCATAGCGTACCATTTGATGTTTTTGAGAAAATCAGCATTATTTGGAGAATTCCGAAACAATGCCGTCTAGTGACCACTAACAAAGTCATTGCAATACAGTTTATGGCTTTACGGGTAGAGCAAAATAAGCACTTTTTTGCGACACCAAGCTGAATAAAATCGGTTCATCCAAAACAGAGATATCAACATTTGAAAGTAAAAATGTTTGACCTTCCCCACCACTTTATTTTTGAAAATAGACAAAAATGGTCTGGAGCGAAAAAGTGCTCAATTTGAAATTGCCATTTACACTTTTGTGTTTCTGTTACACCCTCTAGCGGCTAACTTTCGAACTTGAAAATATTTTACAGCGATTTCTCTTGGCTGATTTTCCTACAAATATTTTTTTTCTTAGGTTGTGTCGTTACCATTTTCGAGATACAGACGACGTCCTCTATTATTGGACGACCCCGTACGTCATTTGCTAGAACGGCGAAGGAATTAACATCGATTTATTCAGCATTTAAAGTTTTTGCACAATATGGCATGTTTGGACACTAGTACTTTTTTGAGTTTTTCTCTTCTTGATGAAGAATGAGGCTTTCTACATTTCTTTTCACGAAATTGAAAAATAACGGGAATCATAATTGCATTGTTAAGTTCGCACAAATGCCGCAGCTCAATGCCAAAATTCTGATATTTTTATTATCTTTTCATATTCTGTTTTCTGAATGTTTGTAGCCATTGTACCATCAATATCTGTAATAACGGAAGTTTTGTTCCTTCCGATTGTAATCTATAGTTCTGTTGCTTCATACAGTTCTGCTGGCTCCAGAATCTCGGCTTTATAATACTTCTCAAATGGTGGTAGGTTAATTTATTTTTATTATAAATAAGAGATTGTAGCCTTTGCAAAAGCACATCGGGTATTTGAATATAAAATATTAAGTGTGCGTCTTTCGCAAAATTAATAACCGAGATGAACTTGTATTCAGCACTTAACGGGAAGAGACAACCAAGGGAAAAACGTCGACGGAAATGAGTTCCAAGTTCCGTCAACAATAAATCACGTGAGCCAAGTTTCCTCTCTTTTCTCATAAAATAATTTAATACTCAAATAACACCGATCCTGGGTAAAGGGCAATACTTAGAAGATTTTCTTCAGCCCGGAGAAATAAAAAGGAATATCATTAAAACTTAGCGAAACAGACAAGATAAATTACTTCATTAAAATATATTTCAAAGATTTCACCTCTGTTTACTCCGATGAGAACGGTTACTGAGGAAAGAGTTATTCATATTTTGAATGGACGCTTTATTGAGCATCAAAGCAAAGTTGTTTATATTGTTCGAATAAATTACTTTACTTTTTTAAATATTTAAATATAATAAGAAGTCGGCGGTAGGTAAATGATGGATAATAAGGAATGATTTTCTCTTCTAATTAAGTCTGCGCCCCCTGCATAATATATGGGAAATAAGAAAAACACAATACATTAGCAGATTACTCGATTAATTCTGTAATGTAATACGTAATTACCAGATGTCAGTTGTTTTCACAATATTACACGAATCTATTGGCGACTCGGGGGATGAAGAGGATGAAGGGCTGCTTAACCTAAAATTTGGAAAATAAATAAATGTTTTCTCTTATCCAGTGTAATTGTGAAAAAATCACCCTCCGAGATTTTTTCAGGTCTTCACGTTTCAGCGTCCACGTCCTTCACGTTTTAGGGTCCGTTTCAGGCGAACAGACCTCATCCGTCTTTTCGCAGCATAGCTAAAAAACTTCTTATTCGATTTACTTCAAATTTTGGTCAAAAATTAAGGGTCGTATGTGGATGACCTGGTAACATTTTGGTGAAAATCCAATTTGGCGAGACAAAATGGCGGCCTAGTGAAATGTTAAAAAAATAATTATTACGATGACGGAACAAAATGGCGCTTAATAAATTATTTAAAAATTCAGCCTGAAAAAACTACTTAATAGACTGATTTCAAATAGGGTGCCATAACTAATTGTGGTACTAATTCAAGATGGCCGAACAAAATGGCGGCCAAAAAATTTTTTGCAATCGTGAAAAAATTGCAATCGCGAAAAAATCACCCTTTCAGGTTTTAAAATCCAATAACGCGAAACAAAATGACGATCTAGTGAAATGTTAAAAAAGTATAATATTAAAAGACTACTCAACATCAAATATTATGTTGGAATCCACTGATAAAATTTTGGTACGAATTCAAGATGATGGAACAAAATGGCGGCATAATAAAAAATATTTAAAAATTCAGCCTGAAAAACTACTTAATGGATTGATTTCAAATTGTGTGCTATTACTAATTGTGATATAGGAATCAACTTATAAAATTGTGGAATAAAATGGTGACCAACTAAAATGTTTGTTATCGCGAAAAAATCACCTTCTCAGGTTTTACATATTTTCATCTTTTAGCGTCCCAGCCAAAAAACATGCGGCATAGCTTAAAAATAACTAACCCGATTAATTTAAAATTTTTATAAGAAATTAAGGGTCATATGGGGATGATCTAGTAATACTTTGGTAAAAATCCAATATGGGGAAACAAAGTAGCGGCCTAGTGAAATGTTAAAAAAGTTTATTAAAAAACTACATATCCGATTTATCTCAAATTTCGCACAAACATCAAATATTATGTTGAAATCAACTAGTAAAATTTTTTTACGAATCCAAGATGGTAGAACAAAATGGCGGCATACTAAAATATTTAAAAATTCAGCCTGAAAAACTACTTAATGTATTGATTTTAAACTGGTCCCATAACTACTTGTGGTATAGGGATCAACTAGTAAAACTGTGTTACTAATTCAAGATTGCGGAACAAAAGGGCTGCCAAATAAAATGCCTGTAATCTTGAAAAAATCACCCTCTCAGGTCTTACATATCTTTACGTTTTACCGTCCCTAGACGCCAAAAAATATGTTTTATCGTTTCAGTCGGTTATTCTGTCGGTATATCAGTTCACGGCAGAGCTTAAAAACTACTTACCAGATTGACTTCAGGTTTTAGTCAAAAATTAAGGGTCATATGGGGATGGCCTGGTAATATTTTGGTGAAAATCCAATATAGCCGAACAATGTTAAAAAAATTATCATTAAAAAACTAATTATCTAATTTACCCCAAAATACCTGAAATACTACTTATTAAATTAATTTAAATTTTTGTGCAAGAATTAAATTTGATATAGAGATAAATTGGTAAAGTTGTGGTACAAATTTAAGATGGCGAAACAAAATGGCGACTAATTACAATGTTTAAAAAATCTTTCCAAAAGTCATGTGTGACATACGTAGAAAGAAACTGGAAAAATATTGAGAAAAATCCAATATAATGGAACAAAATTGCGCTGAATAAAAATGTTTGGAAAGACAGTAAGATGCGCCGGGGTAAGAGCGTTTGGGGGTAAGTGCGACCTTAAAATATAAGTCGATTAAAAATATGTATATTCGTCGATTATATGTGTAACGCCGATCACTATCATATATGGATAGTCTGGAGTGAGCGAGGCAAGCATGTATACAAGTTTCAATTTTTTTTGTTATGTAAACAAATCCAGACTTTGCGATCCCAGCAACCACGTTGGTAAGTATTTTTTTAAATTATTATTACTTTTACAAAAAAAATAATAAACGTGTGATTTTTTGCTAAATGCTTTAGGTAAGGGTATATTATTAGTGTGTCATGTTTGTAAATCATAATAACAGATTTTGAAATTCATGGGTCGCACTTACACCATATTTATTATAAGAAGGCTAAGTGCGACTACGCAGCGCGCACTTACCCCGACTAATATAAGATGTTTACTAAATTCTATTTTAACAGGTTGACAAGTTGAATATGGGGCGTGTCTATATGAGAAAAAGGGATCGTGCCACCTCCTACGCAAAAGAAGCGTTGTAGCAAGCAGTTAGCGACATTAAAGCAAAGCAACTCACTAATAAGCCAGCAAATTATACGAAATTTCCAAAACCACGTTAAGAGACCATATCAACGGACGATGGGGTAAAAAATAGAATTAGAAGTACAACTTGCCCAAGGTCTAAAAGCCATGGATCGGGCGGAGTTCGGACTATCTCGGAACGAAGCCTTGGAAAAATGGGTGAATTCGCAAGCATGAATGGGCTGAAAACGCGATTCAAAGGTGGTCTTCTAGAAACTGATTGGTTTACTAGTTTCAGAAAACGGCCCAATTTATCTTTAAAGAAACCATAAGCTGTTGAGATATCACGTAAAAAAGCTCAGGATCCGTTCATAATTTATGGATATTTTGACTTGTTAAAAAACATTTTGACTGAATTAGACTTTCTAGACAAACCTGAACACATCTGGAACTTGAATGAGACCAGTTTTTCAACTTAAACAGAAAATTATAAAGAAGTCATTTTCAAAACTAATCAGAGACGTTTGGAAAGAAGCTAATCCTACTATTATACAAAACGGCTTCAGAAAAGCTGGAATTTACCCTTTTGATAATAATGTGATTAAAAAAGAAAGTTTTGACCTAGCAGCATATAGAAGACGGGAAGAGAGTAAGCAGAAGGACTTGCATGTTACTGCAGAAATGGATATAAATGACTCACAAAAAAATAGGTTCTTCACCTGTTCTACCTAATCCTGCACAAATCGATATTAATAATTCATATGAAAATAGATAAGATACTTCTTCACCTGTCCTACCCAATCCTACAGAGAACACCAATGAAATTCACAATCTCGAGACCAGTGTAAGTAATACTAATAGTCCGAAAGTAAGTACCAGCAAAATCGACAGTCCTAAGCCAAGTAAGAGCAAGACTAACGTTTCGAATGTCTCCATTAGTTTTGAAGAATTGATTTTGTCCACAATTAGAGGTGAGCTAAAGGCATCTGAAGAACCAGCAAAAGCCTAAAAAGAGAGTTGCTTCAGATGCCGAGGTTATCATACGACAGGAAGTTATAGATCGTTTGAAAGAAAGGAAATGGCAAAAAGGAAGAATCTCGTTAAAACGCGGATCACAATAACTAAAGGTAATAAAATGATGCTTTATTTGTATTTATTTGTATTCTCATTGTTACAGAAAAAGACAAAGAAAAAGAGAAAAGTATTAAAAAACCGAAAGTTGCAAAATCCAAGCCTATGGAATACGGGTCAGAGAGTGCAGAAGAATCAGATCTTATAAGTTTGGCTGATAGGGAAGACATAGGAACTTTAGAAGTTATCACGATTGATATGGAAATCGAAAGCAGAGAAGGAACTGAAATAAGCCGTCCAATATGGCATATGTCCAAAGGCGAAAGGGTCTGATTTCCGAGCAAAAAATCGGTCAAATATTTTGTTAGTAAATGTCTGGAAAAAGATAGCAATGACATTTCAAGACAAGCGCATTTTTACACAAACGTCAGTTTTTGAATTTCCCAAAGCAGACGACATAAGCGATGTTTGTGACAGCGATATAATAAAGCTCCTACCTTGCCCTAAAATAAGTAGAAGGGAGGAAATAACATTCGATATTTCATTTGGCGGGTATTCTGTCCAATAGCAATTTTATTTTTGTTATGACTCATATATGACTTATATGTTTAAGTTTATACCTTCTTTAAGAATAAAGATATTCTAGTTCTGAACATTGGATTATTTTGTATTATTATTCGGCTAAACACACTTACCTCATCAATTTCCGTTATTAAACTAAACACATGTTAGACCCTGGTTGTGCACTTACCACATATGCGTGGGGTAAGTGCACATCCTGGAGAAAAACTTTTTTTTTCTGTTTTTGGGAGTGCAAACATTAAATCCTTTTGCTAATTGGTAATAACATTAAAAACTATATGTATTATTAGTATATGACATAATATTTTATTTGAAATATATTTTTTTCTATTTTGTAACAAGCTATAAAGTTGAACTAGGGATAAATCGGGGTACACTTACCCCGACGCACCTTATATGGAAAACACATATACTGTGACTATGTACTGAGCTAAATTGGGTCACACTTCTCTAAAAAATTCATCGGTTTCAAGAAGACAAACATATCCTGCGCACGGTATAATTTGTTCAATGCGAGAAACACAATTTTATAGAAATACTAATATTAATAGATATGTTAGCAAAACTGTGAACGCCAGATCCAGATCCGCAGCAAAATCATACAATCTAGGTGTGGTATGAACAGAGTCCATTAAAAGAGAATTGCTGTCAGAATTAACAACAAACCAATTCTTAGACTGACATTGTTGATAAGTTTGCATTGCTTAAAATTAAAAGAGTCGATCTTGCTTACAAAAAGTGGCAGATAAATGTACGATATTTTTTAGACCCAGTATGATTTGCGTTTTTTAAATTTTTGTTTTTCTTCTTTCTTCTTTTTATACCTGTTTGTTCTTTCTTTATTTTATATCTTTTTAAATCCAAAATATATTTGATATTTGTGTTTTCTATTATTCTTCAAGTAGTATTAAAGCTTCTCCTTCTTTCGTATCCACGAGCACGAATCAAGTACGAATTCTTATGTTTTCATGAAATTATGTATAAATATGCGACTATTACAGCAATAACAGTGCGTCAGTGTATTAGTTGTTAGTTGTGTCGTTGGTATTGTGTATCTTAAATAAAATCAAAAACACGAAAATATGACCAAGCGTACTGAACATTCAGTTTTACACGCATTGAAAGTGGTGAACAAAGACCCCAATGTGTTGTTTGCCTTAAAATTCTGATTGCAGAAAGCATGAAACCCAATACATTGAAGAGGCGTTATAAACTTTGTTGAAAGAATATGTTGAAAGGCTCCTTGAATTTTTGCGTAGAAACTTAGATACTTCGGAAAATATAGCACTTTAAATGAGTCATTATTGGCATCGTACAAAATGGACTATAAAAAAGCCAAATGTAAGAAACCCCATATTATCGGAGAGCAACTCATTCTACCAGCTGGTAGACTTTGTAGAAACAATGTTTGGTGAGCAATGCTAAACAACTTAAGAATATTTCAAACAATACAATTTGCAGAAGAATTAATGACATATCTGTAGATATTCAGCAACAGTTTGAATCTGAGGTAGCTGGAAAATTAGTCAGCAGTCAACAGTCAGCAGTGATAGTTCTAATTTAATTTGCTATATCAGATTCTCTCATAGAGCTGCATTAATAATAATAACTTTTGTTTCCAGACACATTACAAAGAATATATGAACCATATGAGCATTTAGATTATTATCATCGAATACAGTTCGTCCAAGTTATAAAATTCGCTATAGTATTTTATTGAATAAGGCTTTTCCTTCTTCCCTACATCTTTTTTTTGTGGTAAAAGGCACCTTTTCTCAAAATTCGAAAAATTAAAGCATTTTTGAGAATATTGTTCTTTTATGAAACTCGTTGTACAATAAATGAATCCAACTGGCTAACCTCAAAATTTAATTTTTTTTCTGTTAGGTAAGACTCGATGATAGATTTCAAAAAGGTCTTAACGAATATTTCCATAAAAATAATATTAAGCAAGATATATGATAAAAGAGGTTTTTGAACCGGAATACAGAAACTATTGATTTAAAGAAAATTTCTGTCAATAATCTCCGTTATAAGTTTACTTACGAAGAATTTGAATGGGACTTGTGGACAAAGAATGAAACGAAAAATTAATTTGCACGTATGTCAGTTACTTCCATTTAATATAGTTTTTTGCAATGTCTGGTCGCTTCATTTTTTTTGAAATTGATAATGAGTACCTTTTTTGCTCAGAAATATCTCGGGTACAAGAGAAACATTAATGAAATATTCATATGCAACTAAAAGTTCTGCAGCAGAATCTTTTGAAAATGAGTTTATTTCCGGCCTTCTCGACCC
>JAUTXW010002631.1:0-47071 GCA_030620095.1 Kuschelorhynchus macadamiae
AAAAAGGCCGAAGAAGTGGTCGACTATGACCAGAGGCTGTTGACCAGAAGGGCCTTATTAGTGTAGGTGTTCAAAAAGTACGTGTTAAAAAGTGACACAACTGAAAAAAATGCCTGAAAAATGCCGAAGAAGAAGTGGTCGACAATGACCAGAGGCTGTTGACCAGAAGGGCCTTATTAGTGTAGGTGTTCAAGGTGTTGAGACCCGTCGGGTAGTTTTATTTTATGGGGGGATGGTGGTGTTTTTATATAAGGATGTAAATAGGTAGAAGCAAAAAAGACTTATATGTGAAGTGTCTTTTTGGCACTCACACACACACACACATGCACCGCTATAATTATTACTAATTTGTTTCTTAGAAGAAAAAAAAAAAGCCCACGCGCCCGCCTGGATTCGAACCGTCGACACCGAGATTTGTTTTTTGTCAAATTTTGAACTTCTAGACTACTACTACCGCCATGCAGTACGTCGTTTTAAAACGAGCAATAATAGTAATAACTACCAAAGTTACAGAAACAGTACAACACATGTGGTAAAAAAAAAAAATAGAATGTTTGAGGCCTTCACGCCGCACTTCTGGTATAATTTCATGAGCCGAGCCTCGCCTCGCCGATTTTGTAGTACCGAGAATTGTTTTTCTGTTAATTAAAATTAATATGTTCGACGTAAGACTAGAGGTCAGGGTTCTCAGATAAGAAAAGTCGAGTACCGAGAATTGTTTTTCTGTTAATGTTGGACGTAAGACTAGAGGTCAGGTTCGCAGATAAGAAAAGGTCGAGGATGTAGATAAAGGAGATGTTTGTGTAGTATTGAGATGAGCAATATTTGAATAAATACGTAAAATATTAGTTTTTGGAAAAATACCGAGAATAGCTTGTTTTCATTTTCGACGACGACGACGACGTAAGACTAGAGTTCAGGTTCGCAAGTATAAGAAAAGGTCGAGGATGTAGATAAGGAGATGTTTGTGTAGTATTGAGATGATCAATAATAATGTTGTTATAATAAATAATATTTGTTTCGAATAATAGCTTATACCAGATGATAAAAAACGTATAGCACTTAAAGTAATTAATATATATGTAAAATAGCCTCGTCTAACCGAAAATAAATGAAACAAATAATTATATCTTTAATATATTTTTTATTATTTAAATCAATTAAACCTTTCAATATAAATTCTAGTCCTATGATTTTCATCAAGTACATTTTTTAAAATTAATTCTAAATCTAGCTATTCGTCGTTGAAAATGCATTTTGTTGATAATTTCTTCATCTTTTCGAGCTCTTCTGTATGCATAACTCCAAACAATGATTAGGTGTATATGATTTTTTGATTCATTAAAGCTTACCGACTTTATTGGTTTCATAACGTCTCTCTCTCCCCAAGTCAGATAACATAGAAATTTTGTAGATAGATTTATATATTGTTATTGGTATACTATAAGACAGGTCTCAAAGGTTGAGTTTGTGTTAAATAAATAATCCAACATTGTTAGTCTGTTTTCTATGTATACATTTTTGTTTTGAACACTAATGAGCTTTGCATTGTTGTGAGATTTACAACTTACTGTAAAATGTATTTTAAGATGGAATGATGAAAATTGTTGTTCTATAATGGTCAACAATTGTCCTGTATGTCGCACTAGATATTACTATTTGATACAAATCTTCAAAGATGTAATTAGACATCATTTTGTTGTAATTTTAAAAAGAGGATAATATTTTTTTTTATAATTTGTGTCACACATTTTTTCCTTTTCCTATATTGAAACGACAACAACAATGATCTAACAAGTTTTTTAATACATACTAATTTTCACATTACATAACAAAACAATTGTTATGGGTTGACACAAAAAGTGCCACGCCCTAAAATGGCACCACTTTTGCAAATCGAAGCTTAAATTTTCTTGGGAATTTACATGTAAAAATGACTGTTTTGATTGTCGGACCGGCATAGCCTAATCTACTACTTTTTAATTATACTAATAATATTAATATACTTTGCATCAAGTAAGAGAAAACTCAATTGAATACAGAAACAAGCGTTAACAAAATGTTATGCTAATATATGAGTGCTTCTAGTGGCAGTTGACATAATCGACACTTTTTTTTTTTACATATGATTAGCTATTTCATTTACAAATACAGTGTCAGATGTTAGAATAAAAAGAAGTATTTTGCATATAGCACTGAAAATATATAACCGCTTATAGTAACATTTGACATTTTTAAATTAATATTCTTGACGTATTCTACTTATTATCTTTACAATTTATGTTTAAAATTAATATTTTTGACATTATCTATCCATTACGTTTATAACCTATATTTAAAATTAATATTGTTAAACTAATCTACCCATCACATTTACAAACTATGTTTAATATTAATATTTAACAACATAATCGTCTATATCTTTTTTTTCATTTTTATTGCAGTAAAAGCAAGCATGTTCAGGAATTAGTAGAAAAAGATGTATCCTACAAATAGCACAATGTAAATCAGAAGCACTAACAACATAAGCTCTTTTGTAGTGGCAGCTCACATGATCGGATTCCCCTCTCCGTAAATATCTCATGTGAATTGCACTACACGGAAGGCAAATAGCAAATGTTCCTAGTGTTCGACTTTCAATTTTAGTGTAGCTTTGTATAACACATACATCTTTTTCTTCGAAATTATTAAATAATTCACTAGCTCTAAACTTGCTTACTTTTACGTCAGCCTCGGTTCCTAAATTTAGCAGTTGTCCATCCATGTCCACTCCTTCGTCAATTTCCTGATCATCTTCCTCCAGCTCTTCTTCTTCCTCCTCTTCAATATAATTAATATCAATGCTAAACAAGAATGATCTTCTAACAAGCCTAGATGATTTGTCCAAAAATGAATGTTTATAACTGATGGAATCACCTTCCAAGTTATTAAAAATCTCTTCTCTTTCTTTAATTTGAGCGGCGATCTCCACATTATTTTCTTCAATTTGGACAGCGTTTCCAATCATATTTTCTGCCATCGTTAGGAACTTTAGATTTAGATTTAGATAGATTTATTTGATAAAAAATTTGGTTATACGTTATAAATAATAGCGACAACTGATAGCTGGCTACTTGACTAGTCTGAGATTTTCATTAATTCGATGATCTATTTAACTAAAATTTTCATTACAAAAAATGCTGCATATGTTTGATAAATGTTTTTTTTAATGATAAGCACATGTTTGTTAACTTGAACTTGAACTTGTTTTGCTGATTTTGCTTATCTAGTTGTTGTTGTTGTTATTCAAAATATATGATGTGTTGGAACTAGCGTGAAATCTTTAATTACAAAATATTAATAGATTTTTTTTTTGTATATTCATATATAAGCAATTAAACTGAACATGCAAAATCACCAGTCTTCGTTTGTTCTTCTTCATTACTACTACTACAAGACGTAGCAACAGCAGTAACAACTATAAGAAATGGCATCCACTCCAACCACCATAGTAGTGTATACCGAGGACAAAATTAATTTTCCTCTAAAATATGCGTCCGTTGTTATAAAACAACTTTTCCAGTAAGTTATTTTTTTTTTGGTTTTTGTTAATAGATATACAGTGTAAGATTATAAGTTACATATTGAATCATAATGTGCTCGCGTGTAGCAAGTGCTTTGTCTGGCTACGTGCGAACTGTATGGTTTGATCGGCTTGACGGAGTGACCAGTTCACTGCCCGATTGTTATCCGCTAGGGAAAAGTGTGTGTGTGTGTGTGAATAGATATAAGTTACATATTGAATCATAATGTGCTCGCGTGTAGCAAGTGCTTTGTCTGGCTACGTGCGAACTGTATGGTTTGATCGGCTTGACGGAGTGACCAGTTCACTGCCCGATTGTTATCCGCTAGGGAAAAGTGTGTGTGTGTGTGAATAGATATAAGTTACATATTGAATCATAATGTGCTCGCGTGTAGCAAGTGCTTTGTCTGGCTACGTGCGAACTGTATGGTTTGATCGGCTTGACGGAGTGACCAGTTCACTGCCCGATTGTTATCCGCTAGGGAAAAGTGTGTGTGTGTGTGTGTGTGTGTGTGTGTGTGTTTTGAAGTGGGTTGATGTAATTCTACTGTTGTGTATAAATTTGTAGGTATGGTGTAAAAGAAATACTGGAAAAAGGTGATAAAATTTTTATATCACTAACATACAGTCCTAAGGCTATAACCTTAAAAAGGAAGTTTGGAAATTTACCGGTTCGTTATATGAGAACAAAAATTGAAAACAATGAAGATTTCAAGATTTTAGAAAAGGTTGTTAAAAGGTATAAATTTAATTTGTTGGATGATAATACAGAAGAACAACAAAAACAACAACAAACACATAAAATACTGGAATCGGGTGGAAAAAGAAAGTTATTTGAAGACATCTTTAGTGATTTGGAGGAGGAGGAGGAGGAGGAGCAGCAGAAGAATTTGACCCAAGCGGGACCAATCCAAGCGGGATCAAGCTATGTAATATAACTACAAATAAATATTTTATTATTATTATTAATATCAATTTATTTTACTAATTTTAGAAAGATTTAACATTGGTAGAGTGTTACGATTATTTCAGCTCTAAAAGTTCTGGACTTCTAAACCTTTAATTGAAACTATTCGATATTCACACAATCTGGGAGATGAATTAAAAATTATAACGTTATTTCTAAAATCTGTACCGTTAAGATCTTTCGTAGCAGGAGGCTTTCCTAGTTTTTTGGTAGGACGGACTGACAGATTTTCCGACATAGACATTTATATCGAACTCAATCCTTTGAAAGAAGAGGTATGTTTATTAGCGTTAAATATTTTTATTGAGAAACTCATAGAAAATGATTATAGAGATATAATATATACTGATACAAGAAGAGAAGTAAATTACAAACCTTTCAAATTTTTTGATATTCGAAATATTACTTTAAAAACAAAAAAGAAAAATATGCTTATACAGTGTATATTTTTAAAAGCTAACTATATATATTTAACTTACGAAGAATTAATTGTAAAGACAATAATGGAATTTGATTTCGATATATGTAAAACAGCATTACTTTTAATCAACAATACATTACATGTCATAAAAATGAATCAAATGAAAAGTATTGAAGATTGTGTATCGCGTCGTGTTGAATATATATCAAGGCGTACTGAACATGAATTAAATGCAGATTCTTTATCTATGCTATGTCTTAGAAAAATAACAAGTGTTAAAAATAATGTACATGTATGTAATAATAAATAGTTACAATCACATATTTCGTAATTCTTCCTTATTTTTACGGTAACGAAATTCCAGAAAGTCAAAGAAGGTTTCCTTATAATTTTCTGTTGAATGCATAGCTTTAGCAACACATATGTAGGCGTGTTCTTCGGCAATACAAATAGAAACATTCCATCATCTGCTTCTTCCCGTGCCGCGTGTTTATAAATATTTCGTCGATTTTTCATCTTTTCCTCACTTGGTAATTTGTATGTGAAATTTTTAAACACAATTTCTAATAAAGTTCTTGTTTCTTCAATGAAAGACGTCACAGGTATGAATTTTATGCCACTATTCACCCATCCTCGATTTATATATAAACATAAAATAAACTTATTTACACCAGGTGGAATTAACGCTCTTGCTTTTTCAATACACAGCGTAGTCGGTCCATACGTCAGCAACCATTTTTCATCGTTGTTAGTTTTTCTTTTAGAATTTTGTTTAAAACTAGAGTTGGCTGAAATAGACTCCATAAATAGAACTTGTAATACCACTCAGTACACGAACGAAATGTGAACTAATTTTTTTTTTTTTACTTTGAATGAGCTGCAGGTATTTATATTAAATTTAATCACTCCCACTTTCAGCATTTTAACTATTTGAGAAAAAAAAAACAAAATGGTTTATTTAATATACAGTTTTATTTACAAAATTGTTTACAAGGTTTTATTGTGTAGCAAATTCCAGTAGTAGTATATAAAAAATACATTTTCTAACGCACAATTTAAGTCGTTATTTACATGTTTATTACAGTGATTAGATTTTAATATTTTCTTTAAATTTTCCAAAGAAGGACAGTTGTTTTCCTCTAAATCAATTACATGGTAATTCTCTTCCAACAGCTTGATTAACCACTCTTTCTTTTGACCTCCCTTTACGGCGATTATGACATTTGCTCCATCAACAGTGTCAACACCATAAGATGTATTGATAAAATTCTTGATAAAATCTGTCAAGTTTTCATAGTTTATAATAATACTTCCAACACCACCACCACCACCACAACGATCACTAAACCATTCCAAACCATGTATATTTCGAGTTAACCAATTCATGTGGTTTTCAATCTTGTACTTAAATAGATTTAGATCAAATTGAAATTTAACCATTGCGTGCTTGTAGTTACCACTTGAAGTATCCAGAATTGCAATTTCTTTACAAAAAAAACTAGTGTTTCCATATTGAAATCCTTGAACATCCAAAACGTACATTTTTTTTTTTTTCTACTAAAGAACTTTTACTGTGCTAGTTAGAGGATTATATTTAACTAGTCTATCGTGTAGAATAAGACAATAGGCTGTAGTCTTGACAGACACTGCTTTACTTGTTTCAAACTCTATGCGAACATCTACGGCCCCTCCTTTCAGCACGTCTTCACCTTGTCGAGAACAATCGACGACTACCAGTGGAGCTTTACCTTTAAAACTTGCAGGTTCATAACATGGATCGCTGTGACGTTTGTAATAATACAATCTTTGGAACTGTGCATACATATCGTAAAGAATGGCAAATTTGTTGGTGTTATAGTCCACGTTTAAGTTATCGTATGGAAATACTTCTGAATTTAGGTAAACCTTTAGGTTTGTTAAACCACAGTGGTTAAAATGACTGCTGTTTTTAGCAATTTTTCCTTTCACATCGGTTTGAAACCCTATTATTATGAAACGAGGTTTCTCCAGCTGATTTGATGATTTGACTGCCCAACTGTGATTTTTACTCTGTTGCAGCTGAGGGTATTCATGTAATTCCCAGCTTCTAAAAGCAATATTCAAATCTCTGTTACTTTCAAATTGTCTTAACAGACGTAACTTCTGGCTATCACTCACGGTGACGTGTGGTATTTTCCACAACACCTTACTAAGTGCAATTTTATAAGTTTCCTTTCTATCGGCCAACTGACATATTGCATTCAAATCATTGTTGCTTCTAATAAGCACTAATTCTTGTCGAATATTCATGATAATTTTATTAAAGTCTTCTGCATAGCCCATTATAAGTTTTAAGGGAATGCATACACTAAAGTTTCCTTTGTCATCTAATAGACTTGGATGGTTTTCAGTGTTCCATCCTGCATTTTGTAAATTAGAACTTTCACTTCGCGTAAGTGATACATAACCTTTAATAGTTGAGGTTATTCCAGGATTCCTTACTCGATCTATGCATACTCCTCCCAATTCGTAACGGATCTCTTCGAAAAGGTACATAAGACCATTGTTGGTAAACTTTATGTTGTCACTAAATGTACCATCCTCTTTTGTCAGTTTGCCTTCAATGTATAGAAAGCTTTGACTAGGTAAGGTATAGAGATCTTGGGTTTGAATAGGTATCCTAATTTCATCGTTGTTGTTCAAAGTCGTAGCAGAGTACGGTTGATGTGTATGATATTGGTAACTAACTATTGAATCATCACTTATTACGTTGTCTCCTACTTTTAGAATATTGGAACTCATTTCTTTGACTATAGGCACAATTCCAGTTGAATATTAAAAAAAAGTGTCGAAGATTTGCACTAAGAAGTAACTTAAAACTACACCAATATCTCCTTATTTTTCCTATTATTATTATTATTTAGTTTAAATCCTAAGGAAATTAAAAAAGCTCTATTTTCAGATGTTAACTGATGTTCACGTAGTCTTGGACTATTGATTATTCCAGTGGACGACTTGTTTTTATGGTACTTAATGGGTAACCCTAATGCATTATCTTCATAAAGAAAAACCATGCTCTTATACCTGCTTTAGATGTAGTCTTACTGTTATCAGTTCTTTTCGGAAATTGACCAATTTTCCGTCCTGATCGGTTATTTTAAGCAATATTTCATCCACATAGCGCGTGTTTATTGGTAAATATATAACGTTTGAGGGTTTTTCAACAATCTTAAAACCGGGCGCCACCTCGGGATAAAACATGTGAACTATGTGAACCAGATTACCGTTATTGTAGGCATTTGTAACTAAATTACAGTCTACAGCAATGGAGTTGACCTTAAATATATCTACTGGGTTTTCGGATATATGCAATTTGTCTGCTTCCAATACTTTATTTTTGAACCCCAACAAACTTCCAATTGAGTTGTCTTTTGAAAAGTCTATTGACCTATTGCATTTTATTTCACACTGTAGTGTATTATGGTTTGCTTGCAATCGCAGTACAATTGGATCACCTTCTTTTTCCAAATTTAACGCCCTAAACAAGTAGTTCTGGATATCCTGTATTTCATAAGAGCCTTCAGGTAGTTCTATTTTTTTATTTTTACCATAGTGAAATACATTGTTTGATTTATCCACATTTGGAATTGAATTGTAACTTTCGAAATTTATTAAACCTAAAACGTACTCGTCACTTTCACTCAATATAATTGGTGGGTAAATCTTTGCAGAAATTGTTGATTCTTTCCCCGATAAGGTAAATGTATATGACATTATAACTAAAAGAGAGAGAAACGATCACTACAAATCTATTAAAATAAATGAAACAAACCAGATAATGTTAATCTATTTATTCATTGTTCCATATGAGATAAAAAATTCAAACATAAATGGCCACAGTTGTAAGAATTGTAGGACTGAAACTGAGAATGATTATAAAATATATTACAAGTACCATTAGAATTAAAATATCTTAAAAGCTCTACGGGTGGGTGTAAATTACCAAAACTGTCAAAGTAAATATTATTTTTTCCATATTTTCGATATGCAGTCCAATGAGTGCCAGGTCCGTAGGAGTTGTCCAAATTAACTATAGCCGATTCATTTCTATAAATTTTTTTGGGGAGTTTATCTTTCATAAAAGTTCCACGAAAATAGGGTATTTTCAATTTTTTTGCATAGAAATCAAGTTCCAAGTTGTTTAGGGCGTGTGCTGGTAATGTTAGCTTATTTGACGTTTTGGACCTAAGTTGGGAAAAAAAAGTCCATATCCAGTTTTAAAGGGTTTCAAGTAGAGTCCCTTGCCAAGTGCAACTGCTTCCATAGTTCTATTGTGTCGTTTATTTTCTTCCAATTGACGTTTCGCTGCTTGTGCATCATTGATAGTTTTTGCTATGGCTGAAGCTCCACCGCTTAATGCTCCCAAGGCACTCAAACCGGCAAAAATCGGTATTAGTGGTAACACACCTCCTGTCTTGGGAATTCTAATTATTCTCGAGGATGGTGGTTTGATCCTTCGTTTTTCACCCTTAACTGTTTGAACTGCAATCTTTAAAGCGTCATCGATAGTACGAGGTTGATTTTTTAAAACATTATTTTTAATTTTTTTAGTTAACTGTGGAAAGTTTATACGTTTCTTTCCTTGTCTTCTGCTTCTCTGCATCTTTTTGTGTTGTATTTTTTGTTGTTGTTGTCTTTTCATCACTTTGGAGGATCTTTTCTTTCGGTTACGTTGCTTATTCTTTGAGGACATTGTTACTTTAATAGTGCTCGGTATTAACTAATTTGAAAACTAAAAATCTTAAATATTTATACGGTATCTAGCTTTTAAATCTTTTCTTCGGTTCAAAAACAATATTGTTGTCCTCAGAATCACTTCGTTTACGTTTTTTCAATTTTTGTGAAATTAAATCGTTGTCGTTGATTTCTAACTTCGGTTTTTTTGTATTGTTATCATAGTCAATATCAGACGAAATATCTGCTTTACGCTTGTTAAACGTTTGGATATCCATTTTCATTTCATTTTCGAAAAGTTTTTTTTTTTCTTTATTGCTGCTGCTGCTGCTGGGTCGGCTACTTTTAACAGTTTTTATGTTACGATTTAACATTTTTTCTTTCATTTTCTTTTCATGATAATTGTCAATGTGTTCACTATCACTTGATTCCTCTTCAAAATTTTTTTTAACGATTTTCTTTTTATTTTTTGTGGGACTAAGGGGAGAATTCTTTCTAACTCGCTGCTGCTGCTGCTTTTGTTGAGCTTTACTCTTGTAAGAATTCACTTCTTCAAGCAAGGCTTCAATCTTTTTTAAATAATTTTCCATACTTTTTGCACTTTGTGCCATGATAGTTGAACCTTTACGTAGAACGTTACAAGTTTGTTTCACACACTGATTATTTTTAGAACTCTCTTTCCTTTTTATACCCATACCTAGTTTTAGTTTAGCTTACATGGCTGTTGATACACCTAATGCAGCTAGTTTTTCGCTCCAACCAGCCTCTGATGATGAACTGATTCTGCTCAAAGCACTTTTAAGAAGAATCTTATCAGCCTGATGACGATTACTTAAATCCTTGTTATTTGAATAGGCAATATCATGTTGCTTACATGCTGCATCCAAGGGATTAATTCCTTTATCACCACGTGCTAAACGTTTCTGCAGCTTGGTACCCGGTCCACAGAACTGGTAGCCAGGTATGTGCATCTCGAATGGTAGTTTATTTATTACAGTATTTAGCTGACCATTTCCGGTTTTTTTTGTTTCACTTTGATTTGTATAATATCTCATGATTGTAAGACGTAACAAAACATACTAACTATAAATTGTTATGTTGTCGTCTATTATTGTTATTCATATTTTATTCTTTTTCATGTCAAGATTTGTTTTTTAACGCTATGAAGAAAGTTGTGAAACAAAAAACAACTTTAAACATTCAAAATCACGACGAAGTTAAAAGAGGAAGTATCAAACACAGTAAATTGCTACCGTCTACAATAAGGGCAGTTATCACAGGTCCTTCAAACTGTGGAAAGACCAATGTTATGATTAGTCTGCTGGAACATCCAAATGGATTGAAATTCGAAAACGTCTATCTCTACTCAAAATCTCTTTATCAACCAAAGTATGTGTATCTGGAAAAGCTGTTGACACCAATCAAAGGTATCGGTTACTATACCTTTAACAATGGTGACACTATCCTCGATCCCTCTGACAGTAAATCTAACTCTGTAATCATTTTTGACGATGTGGCATGTGACAAACAGGATGTTATGAGGGAATATTTCAGTATGGGACGTCATAATAACATTGACTGTTTCTATCTGTGTCAAACCTATGCTAAAATACCAAAACACCTAATAAGAGACAATGCCAATGTTTTAATATTATTCAAACAAGACGATTTAAACCTACGTCATGTTTACACAGATCACGTGGGTACTGATATGTCATTTGAAGATTTTAAGTCAATTTGCGGCTTCTGCTGGGAAAACCTTATGGGTTCTTATCAATTTTCAAAGACAATAAAATGAATGATGGACGTTATCGATATTGTTTGGATAACTATATATATCTCTAACATAATGACATTTTATTAGTTTACTTGAAAATCTACTTAAATTGAGTTGTGGCTATGGTTGGGCTCGATAGAAACAAGAAACAAACTGCGAGAAAAGTTGTGAAAAAACAACTTATAACCAAAAGAAATGAAATTAAAAACAAACTAAAACTTCTTAAGCACGTTCAAATGACACATGAAAATCTTTTCAAACCCATAACCAAGCATTTGCAGAATATTGAAAATAAATTAATTCCTAGAGAAACTGTGACTTTAAGCAATGCAAGTTCAATACCTGTTCACAACGAAGAAGGTAGAAATCGTTTAAAACAAGAACAAATTGAATATAATGTATCTGACTCTGACGATTATGACACACAATCCACAGTGTCGGAACCGGCGGTATCACTACCCAAACTAATACAGTCCACACCAGAAGCAAAATATGATTATACACCAAAGGTACTAACAGCCACTGCACCGCGTCCAAAGCGAAGATTATCCTTTTCAGCGATCGGTCAGCCGAAAAATAAATTAAAACAAAAAATGATTCAAGATGTGGAAACGGAAATGCAAGAAGACGAAGCTCGGAAACAAAAAGAGTTTGAGGAACAACTAGATAAAACGATTAAAGACAAATCACTTAGCGACTATTATGAACAATATCACCCACTTCCTTTAACGTATATTAAAAAGTTTATTAAAGACCCAAACAGTGAGAATTCAGATGGAAAATTTAGAGTTCAGTTTGATCCAGACATTGAACGATTTTCCATTGGAAACAAGAGGATTGATTTTGACGGACCTGATCTTTTAGTAGCTGGGAAAAAATATAAAGGTACTAAAGGGCTTTACGGTTTACTTTTCAATCAGAATATTCCTAAAATCTATACTAAAGACGACGCTCAAAATTACGCAAATATATTATTCAATACTAAAGCTGTTGAAAAATATTTTGATTCAACTATGGTGTCTACAAATAAAAATAAGAAATTTACAAGAATTATTGAGCCAATTATAATGCAACAAGAGACAGATAGTGATAGTGGTAGGGAAGAAAATGTTAAACAAGGAGAAGGAATGCTTATGACAGTGACAAACCGACCAGTTGATTATGTTCATTGGGACGACCCTAATTAACTTGTGGATAGACTAAGATTGTTACTTGCATCTCAAGCTGCAGGTAATTCGAGTCACAACAACGAAATCGTTTCAATCATCGAGGAATTACGAGAAGCTCAAATTATAGAATAATTTCGAAAATGTCTAAATACGTTACAGATGTAAAACGTCATATTGTTGAAGAAATACATAAGCCAGCCAGAATTAATTTTCAACGACGAAAAGTTATAATTAAGTCCCTTTTGGATCTTATGCAAGCAGATTTAGTCGACATGAGGGAATATGAAAAGGAAAATAAAGGTTATAAATACATCTTAGTAGTCATTAATTGTTTCTCCAAATATGTATGGACATTTCCATTAAAATCGAAAACGTCAAAAGAAGTCGCTACAATGCTGGAAAATGTGTTCAAATCTCAAACACCGATTCACCTGTGCAGTGATTCTGGAGGAGAATTCACGGGCAAAGAGGTACAAAACTTAATGAAAAAGTATAACGTCAAACATTACGTGGTGTATAGTGAAAAAAAAGGCTTCAATCGTCGAAAGAGTTAATCGCACACTAAAAGGAATGATGTGGAAAGAATTTAGCATTCAAGGGTCCTACAAATGGTTTGACTTGATTAAAAATATTACAAATGTTTATAACAACAGAAAACATAGGACCACAGGTTTCAAACCTTCAGAAATAACAAAAAAGCATGAAAAACTTTTGTTGGAGACTGCCTATAGCAAAATAAAAATTGCTCCCAAACCAAAATACATTGTAGGCGACCATGTTCGCATTTCTAAATTTAGAGGAGTGTTTGATAAGCAATATAGGCCGAATTGGTCTACTGAAATATTTATAATCAAGAAAGTTCAACTTACAAATCCAGTGACATACCTACTTCAAGATGCAGAGAAACAAGACATCAAGGGAGGATTCTATGAACTTCAATTGCAAAAAGTTAAATATCCAGACATTTATTTAGTGGAAAAAGTGTTAAAACGTAAAAATAATAAAGTATTTGTAAAATGGTTAGGTTTCAGTGATAAGCATAATAGTTGGATAGATAAAAATAATGTAGAGTGACTTAATAAAATAATTTTGTTTCATGTACGTTTTATTTATTATATATTATTTACATGTTTTCTACAAATAATTTATTTATCTTCAAACAGAAAAACAATATTTATAATTATATTTACGAGACACTATTGACGCCTAGTTCAATCTACTTTCTTTTATAAATAAAACTCTACCACTTTTTTTTAATTATTGTTCTATTGGTGAGTAAAAATCACGTGAATTTACATCACACCCACTAAGTAAAACTAAAAACAAATAAAATAAACCATAGTAGTTTTTTTACATTTTAATTTCAATATTTTTGTACTGTTCTATTTTGACATTAAAATCATAGACCTAATACTATTTACACCAAATACATAATTCACTAAACAAGTATCACAAAATTTTAATAACTTTACTCTATGTTTTAAGTGTTTATTAATATTTTTTTCAACTAAACAATTACATATTTGACATAAAAATTGTATTCTTTCAAAATCCATTTTGTGTAACGTACAGGGTCTTATTATAATAAATATATAATTTGACATGTACTGTAAACAGTAGAATTTACACTAAAAATGTCTCCTAATTCTGTCTGACCAGTGCTGTAAACAGTGGAATTTGCACTAAAAATGTCTTTTAGTTCTACAGGCTTACAATCAAGATAAATATTTTTATTTCGAAAATATCTGGCAGTATACCAGTTACAATATATATCTGCAGGTTCATTAATATTCACAGGAACATATGTTAAGTTTGATACACTGTCTTTTAAGTGAGGCACTAGACCTATTTGCTGATTAGCCAAATTAAATATTTTATCGTTTGGCTTTACATTTTCATCAGGTTTTATTAAATCATAATGTATGTGAAACCATACATTATAACCAGTGTCTTGAAATGTTCTTAAACCAACATTTCTCAAAATATAATATCGTCTATTATTAATTAAAACAAAATTATAACTGCGCTCTTCTGGATAATATTTCTTTGTCGTCGTCGTCGCCGTCGTTGGTTGACTATTAGTTAGGACACAATAATTGAAAAGAATACCATAGAAAAGTAAAACAAATTTACTCATTATTTTGCAGCCTTCTCCTTCTTTCGTACTCTTCTTTTAAATAATACAAAACGGTATATCTATTAATACTCTTTTGTCCGTTAACCTCTTTGTGAATTTTTTCACAGCGGCAAAATGCACAGATGTTTGGAGATATTGAGTTCCCTTTACACTCTTGACACGTTCTGTTGACTGGAACAGGCATATATTACCACCAGTCTGGTTCGTGATCGACTGCTATTAAATCCTCTGTATTTTACATATATATTAATTACTTTAAGTGCTATACGTTTTTTATCATCTGGTATAAGCTATTATTCGAAACAAATATTATTTATTATAACAACATTATTATTGATCATCTCAATACTACACAAAGATCTCCTTATCTACATCCTCGACCTTTTCTTATCTGCGAACCTGAACTCTAGTCTTACGTCGTCGTCGTCGTCGAAAATGAAAACAAGCTATTCTCGGTATTTTTCCAAAAACTAATATTTTACGTATTTATTCAAATATTGCTCATCTCAATACTACACAAACATCTCCTTATCTACATCCTCGACCTTTTCTTATCTGCGAACCTGACCTCTAGTCTTACGTCCAACATTAACAGAAAAACAATTCTCGGTACTCGACCTTTTCTTATCTGCGAACCTGACCTCTAGTCTTACGTCGAACATATTAATTTTAATTAACAGAAAAACAATTCTCGGTACTACGGAATTCGGCGAGGCGAGGCTCGGCTCATGAAATTATACCAGAAGTGCGGCGTGAAGCCCTACAAACATTCTATTTTTTTTTTTTTTTTTTACCACATGTGTTGTACTGTATAACTGCGTATTATTACTATTATTGCTCGTTTAAAAGATAAACAAGATCATCTAAATTGTTTACTTATTACGACGTACTGCATGGCGGTAGTAGTAGTCTAGAAGTTCAAAATTTGACAAAAAACAAATCTCGGTGTCGACGGTTCGAATCCAGGCGGGCGCGTGGGCTTTTTTTTTTTTTTTCTTCTAAGAAACAAATTAGTAATAATTATAGCGGTGCATGTGTGTGTGTGTGTGAGTGCCAAAAAGACACTTCACATATAAGTCTTTTTTGCTTCTACCTATTTACATCCTTATAAAAACACCACCATCCCCCCATAAAATAAAACTACCCGACGGGTCTCAACGCTTTTTTGAACACCTACACTAATAAGGCCCTTCTGGTCAACAGCCTCTGGTCATTGTCGACCACTTCTTCTTCGGCCATTTTCAGGCATTTTTTTCAGGATTGTGTCACTTTTTAACACGTACTTTTTGAACACCTACACTAATAAGGCCCTTCTGGTCAACAGCCTCTGGTCATTGTCGACCACTTCTTCGGCCTTTTTCAGGCATTTTTCAGGATTGTGTCACTTCGTCGCCGAAGAAGTTGGACACACCCAATCTTTGGACAGACAGGCCATCCTCGGTCACAGTACCCCGCCTTCTATACTACTTCCGCGTCTTGGAATTCCGTGGATTATTAAAAGCTGTGCACGCTGTCAATTCAAATGTTCCAACTGTCAACTGTCATAAAAGTAAAGCTTAAGCCTCAAAAATCTTCGGCTTATCTTAGATGACGTTAAACCAGGCTTAACGTCAATTTAATTACCCGTGCAACGGAAATCATTTACTTAAGGTTAGGCGTCACTTATAAAAATTAAGGGGAACCCGTGCAATCCACCCTCCTCCAGCCACCTCAAATTTTGCTCAAAAATCAAGTGTTACATAGTAATAAACTGGTAACATTTTGGTGCGAATTTGCGTTGGCATGGCAAAACAAAAGAGCGACCTAACAAAATATTTAAAAAACCAGCCTGAAAGAACTACTGCCTAAACTAATTTCAAATTTTGTGCAAACAAGTGTGATATAGAGATAAACTTGTAAAATAAAATAAAACGTTAAAAAAATCAACGGATTTTTTTTATTCAACTGCATTTTGTACAAAAATTAAATGGAATAGGGATATACTGGTATGAACTCAACATGAACATTCAATTTACTCTAAATTATTCCCAAAAATCAGACGTTTCATAGGTAGAAACTGGTATATTCTAATATGGTGGAACCAAGTGTCGCCCAAAGAAAATGTTTTAAAAGATATTGTCTTTTGAAACATTTTTACTGGACGCCATTTTGTTGTGTGCCATGTGTGTTACTAAATGACTAGTGCGGAACTAAATTGGCTATACTTCACTATTCCTAAGAAAAGGAAATATTCATGATTACGAAATTTCCGCGTAAAGGAAATTTCTTGTTTCAACCATATTTGAAGTGGATAATCCCAAAATGACGTTATTAGATGTTTTCTCACAAAAACGACCTTATTTTTAGGCTGTACAGTTTTGAAATAAGATTAAGAAGATTAACTCAAAGAGACTAAATATAGAATTTAAAATAAGAAAAACGAACTCTTAGAGTCTAAGTCTCAGTCCAAATACAATTTTTTATTTTTAATTTAGGCTACATCAGGCCTACAAGCGAAAAATTAAATTCTAATTACACTACAATAAAATAATTTTTAAATTCCTACTTCCTTGGAAGTGTCCACAATCATTCATTACCAAAACCTCCAAAAGACTTGTGCAGTTAGCATTCGTAGTGCCACTTCATCTACGTCGACCAGCGATCCTTTTATTTAATCTTGGTCTTCACTGCATTCCTCTCCTGGACCCTAGCTACGTATACCGTCCAACGCCACTGGTTTCTTGCTATCTGCTCCACAGCATCCTTCAGTCCTCTTCTGAGACTAATCTTTTCGTTTCTCGTTCTATCTCTTAGACTGATCCCTAGCATTGTTCGTTCAATAGCCCTTCGGCAAACATGAAATCAATGTGCACTTTTCTGCGTCAGAAAAATATTATATTCATAATAGGAAGTATACAACCTTTCCGCACTTTCCGTTTAAAATTAATAGGGATTTTTGTTCCCTGAGTACCGATTATTTTTGACTTTTTTATGATATGTGATAATTTTGGTGATCTACTGTAAAATTGATGTTTTATGGGCTCGAATTTACCATTGATCTAATAAGATCTTTGGACTTGACCAGCAGCTAAACTTGTTTTATTATCAATTTTGCTTTAAACAAGTTTTTCAATCGCCGTTTAGTAGTAATCTGCAGCTCTTACTGCATGCGAGGTGACATTTGACGCGATTTAGGTTTATATAGACAACTGAATTAAAGTTGATCGAGCGGTTTGGCGACCGCCGCGCAACGTGGTTTCGGAATCTTAGCTGAGTTCTCTCGACTGGTCACTATTTATCTATAGTCTACTGATAAAAAGTAAAGTTGGAATCCTTTTAAGGGGTCTTTTATTTTCTATTTGTTGGTTTGTCTATTCGGAGTATAATCAGTCTGGTGAATAAATGACTAAAATAACATATCAGTTATTTTGGACAGAGAAGTATACAGACAGACAAAAAATCATGGCTGCCACGATGCATAAAACTGGCTAATAGCGAAGAAGTATTTGGAAATAGTTAAAAATAAAAGAGAAGTTGGATATACAGAAAATATTGAATATGAAGAGTAAGACTCAAACAGTGCAATGTTATTTATTATGAAAGATAAAAGGATTGCGCGACGGGAAAACTATCCAGAAATTTATTCCAATAGGTAATTTCTGACAAATACACAATTCTTACCCTAATATTAAAAAGTCCGCCTCAGTGGGCTATCAGAGGTATCTGGGGAACCAAGTAATAGATTAATTTGATAATTTGTCTCAGAATACAAGCAAACATAAAGTTTGTTTCTAAATTATGTTTAATTATGTGATACCCCTTCTAACTGTTTTCAAGAGAATGGCCCTTGGAAATTGATATGTATGTTCCTTCGAAACCATATAATGGCCAAACGACTGAACTTGAAACAAAATGAATTTCACTTAATTTTCAAATATTTATTCTCTCACATGAATTTTTAGTTTGGCAGGAAGTGCCAAATTTGACATTTCCTATCAAATTAGAAATTGGTGTAAGACGTAGGTAAGTAAAAACTAATATAGACAAGCGCAATCCAGTTTGTTTCAAGTTAAGTGGTTTGGACGTAACAGGGCTTCAAATGTTCAAAAATTTGGTGTGAAATACCAATTTTCAGACGCCATTTTCTTAAAAAGAGTTTAATGTAGGTATAGAAAGTATTACATAAAAATTAATTAAGAGTGTTCGAGAGAATTCAAAAACGCAATAAAATCCAGAGCATTTTGTTTAAAAAACGTATGTTGTCATTGGCTCTTGTTAGACAGTTAAAAATATTGTAGAAGGAACGTTTATACATTCACCTATGGCCAGAGCCAAATAGTAATATATTTATGGATACCTCATATCCTAACATTCTACTGAGTTTGGCCCACCCTGTATATCATATTAGGTAACCCTGTATATCATTTTAGCTCCACTCCACCCGATAATTTTGCACATTATTATTTTATTTAAACTGAAAGCCTCCCACAAATATACTTCCGGCAATGGTAAATGGTATTTCTTTATCTGTTATTTACAATTCGATTCTTGTAGTTTCAAGTAATAATGGGTTTAATTCCTCAATTTAAAGCAAGAGAAAAACCACTCGATTGTGTACCCTTTTAGAAAAGAATTGAAACAATAACTCTGAAGGAAGCGATCCGATGAGGTCAGACGTGCAGAGAATAATAAGAGTATTGGAAAGCGCAGCTGGAGACAAGTCCGTTGAATATAAAATGTGGTGTTAACAATGCGAAAATGTTTTGGTTTTATTACTTTACATAATATTTTAGATATTTGTCAGGCTTTAATATTCTCGAATTCGGGAATTCACGATTAAACATAGACGTCTTGAATCGGACAAATTTAAGCATCCGTTTAATCAGGGAAGGGCATCTACACGTCAATATGTAATCTATGTAGATAACGCTTAAACTACATAGACAACGCCTCAATGCGTATTTTATATTAGTTGAAGCTCTATTCTTTTTCTTAGCATACCCATCCATTTCGGATATTAACGACCATTATTGGGACTTGCTCAAGCCAAGAAGTCCTTCTGACTGGTTTTCGTTTTCTAAATATGAATTATATGAATATTATGAGTTGAAGTAATGTGTTTGTATGTTCGTTTCTCATTATATGGCCATAATATTGGATTTTTTTTTCTTATTGATGTTAATGAAATATGACTCTTTATTTATTGTTCTAAGAAGCGATTTATTTGTAGTATCCATTATACTCTCAGAATGTGCGTCTACAACTATATTTCAAAAGCTTTCACCCGTTTGATAGGGGCTTCTGTTAGGGTCCAGGACTCAACCCAGTATAGAAGGACGGAAAACATCTAGCATCTTAGAATCCTCATTTTTCATTTAAGATTAAGATCACATAATTATATTAACAGAGGTGGCATTTTAGTGAAGATTGCCCTAGCTTTTCGATCGAGTACTAGATATGTCTAGGTATGGACCAGGATTTGACCCACAAAAATTTGACCTGGTTGTTGTGGTGATTTTTTCGTGATGTTCATGAATATCTTATTTTATGTTATTCTTATTTCTTTAGTTTCATGTTTATGTTCTTTGTGTTTAACATAAAAGTAACTAGCTATTAAAATAATTATACAAAAATAAAGATATATTAAAAATTGTTATTGTTAGTGTCTCCTAGTGTATACTGTCTAAATTTTTTACGTGAAAAAAAGCCTTATAAACATCATATAGTCAACACGCAAAGAATCGGCGTCATAGAATACATTTCATAGTCTACGGCACAACCCTGCTTTTAATATACACTGAAAAATGTGTTATATGCTGAAGATATAATACATCTTTTCCAGACAGATGAAAAACAGAAAACAAAGCAAATTTCGGCGTTTTATTTACAACGTTTTCGAATTTACTGTAAGTGGCAAAAATATAAACATGCCAGAATTGTTCAAGCAGCATTAGATCACATAATCATAGCTTTGGGAGAAATGACACCTATAGACACTACGGACAAAATATCAGAACAGCAGATAAGCGTTACTAGTTCTAGCTAACTTCAGAATAGCCACAGGGTCTGCATAGTAACATCATGAAGCACTAGTTTTTAATTTTGTTTATTCGAGTGTTACCAGGACACTCTCTGTCTAGAGGCAACAAATAAACTGACAAATGGACCAGATAAAACATGTTTAGACTAACTTTATTTATTAGTATTTATTTAGTCTAAGATGAGCGATGTTCCCCATAAGGACATACTAAATATCTGTCACAATGGGACTTAAGGACTGTAGCTCAGATCAGCTTCCCTTTCGCCAATACCGTCTTTATAACCTAAGGATGTCCCTAGGATATTTGAGGATCTAAGATGAGCGATGTTCCTAATAAAGTTATACAAGAGGTCCAGGGAGAAAATACAGAACAGAGTCTAAAATTTATATAATAGGTATCAACAATTTTTTTTCAATTTATATTTATTCCAGTAATAAATTATCAGCACTAAAAAGATAAGGATTCATTTACCAAATATATTGAGCAGAAACAGAGGCATATTCTAACGATTCACTTAAATCCATTAGACTAACGATGGTTTAATCTTCTTTTGGAATATCGATGTGTTGAATGTCAACAGGTTTGAAAAATATCATCACTTTAATCACGACCGCTCATGACTGGCTCAGAATAGCGTACAATTAAAGAAACGCTTTTTTATGGCATGTAGTATAAATTGGAAACTGATTCTTGCTTCAGATACTGTGCTATGCAACTCTCAGTGACGTCGCTTTTAGATCACTAGAATCGGAAAGTTTTGTCAATCAGAATTAAAAAAATATGAAAATGTTAATTAAAAATATATATAGTTTTAATAATAAATATAGTTAGATATAAATACAGAACGACCAGGGCATCTCGTAGTTGATGGAAAGCAGCGTCTATAAATATCCTAGGTTTTTTTTCGCTAAACCATAACAAGAATAAACCAATAAGCAGGATTTAAATTAAGTGAAAATAAATTAAAAATCAGCTTTAAGAGATAAAATTTGGTTAAATCGCTTTATACTGGATTGAAACCTGAGGACGCCACACGAGAACCCTGGGACATATTAGGTAAGTAGTTAGTAGACGAACATCTGCATTTAGACGAGTAGATTTAGATATCTACCCGGCAAAAAATACCGTTGTTCTAAAAATCGGCACAGATGCTCTATGAAGTATTCGGAACAACATATCAAAAGTCCCCTAACCTCACATGTACGCGTCATGGTTTTTCATCCTGTTCTTCTAGAAGCTATTTCAAGACTCAAAAAGTCACGTTTTGTAGAAGATTGGGCTCTTGTCCTTCTAATGGACAAGAAACGATGTGAAATGTGACGTTCTCAATTGCCCTTACTATTTGCGCAACTTTGCGATATTTGTACAGGGTATTCGGTTATATTTTAAAGGAGGTATACACGATTTATTTTTTAAGATATCGAAAAATGGTAAATACAAAAATTTTAGGATTTTGTCTGATCCTCCAGGAGTTGTTACCAGGAAATACAAATTAACATCGGAAATTAACTAACTTTATTATTTCAAATGGTACACACTGTATAATACATATCTGTCAAAAGGCTCTCTTCTTGATGGTTATAAAAATACTAGGTTTGATGCCTATTTCTCTAGATATCCGACAAATTTAAGAAAAAGCCATAGGAGGCAGTATATTAGAGATAGTCGGAAAACGTTCTATTACATAGTGGAGTCGATGGGAAATTACCTCTTATGGGAAGGTTTTTCTCAAATTTCTCGGGTATCCGAGATAAAAGTATCAAACCTGGTAGATTTATAATCATCACGAAGATATATATATATATATATATATATATATATATATATATATATATATATATATATATATATATATATATATATATATATATATATATATATATATATATATATATATATATATATATAGGTGAGTGGGAGGGTAGTCACGACCGAACTAGTTGAATACAAAAGTTTCAATTTTTTTCTTGGGGTAGCGGTCTGGAGCTGAAGTAAAACTCGTTTTTTACATACGCCGAGTTTTCGGAAATTTATTGTTTCCTTTTTCAAGGCTACAATACAAAACAGAACTTTACAATATTGCACCAGCTCTCTAAATTAAGCTTTAACGTTTTTTTAATATGGAAAATTATATACAATATCTATATAAAGATATCAAGGAAGAGAGATGAAAGATTTTAACATTTCTGGTTGACTGAAAAATGTCTTTTTTTGAATTATTACTTTCATTTTATATTTTCTGTGCCTACATTTTTCTTAACTACTTAATTTAATTACTAATTCTGGGTTTTAGTTGTGGTAAATTATGCTTGTTAAAATATTAGGATTCTACATTTATGTTCAAATTAGTTTATGAAAATTGATTTAAATTTAATTAATACTCTAGGACTTACGTGCAAGGTGAGTTTTTTACTACATCTAGCTTCTATGTGAAACATTCCAATTTTTTTCATTTTTGTGTTATATAGGACTACATATTGGTATATTTACATAAAAATATAATTATTCTCCACGTTTTAGATTGATCGCATCTAATGAAGACGACCGAGTGTATTATCAGTGGAATTTCTTTCGGTGGTTTTTTATAAACTAGGTGAATAAACAAAAATCGATACAAAGATCTGACAGAGTAAGCATATTTAACAAGTAATAGTATCTCTTTCTGGCGCTAAATTTGAACTTGTGTTCTTTATTATAATTACGTTATAAACTAGAGTTAACTAATTTTGGGTGGCTAACTAATAAGGTGTAATTGGTTGGTTGGTTCAAGGCACACCCCGAACTGATAATAACTAAAGCAGACAAAGGTAACATAACTGTAATTATGAAAAAAGAAGATTATATTCTTAAATCTCTAGAACTTTTATCTGATAATAAATATTCTCTCAAACAGAGATCCTACGTCCACTTATCAACAAAAGGCGAATAAAATTGTTTCTTCTTTAAAAAATACTAATAAAATTACTACTGAACATGCTAGACAACTTACTATTTACAATCAAACTTCACCAAAATTTTATGGGTTACCAAAAATACACAAGCCTAATATACCAGTAAAGCCGATAATTTCATCAATTGATGCCCCAAATAGTAAGTTGTCAGAGTTCATTACAGAAATATTAACAAAAGCCTATGATAGCAATAATAATTATTTTACTCAGGATAGTTTTACGTTTTCTACATTTATAAATAACAAACAATTACCACCTAATTTTGTAATTATTAGTCTGGATGTAGTGTCACTTTTCAGCAATATACCTTATTATCTAATTAAAAACAGTATAATTAAACATTGGCCACAAATTTCAGAACATACTAATTTAACTCAAATAAAGTTTCTGGAGATAGTACACTTTATTTTTGATGCAACCTACTGCAAATTTAATGACACTTACTATAAGCAAATCTTAGGCACACCAATGGGAGCGACAATATCACCTATAGCCTCTCAGTATATAATGGATGACTTACTTAATGAATGCATACCAAAATTAAGCTACCAACTACCCTTTATCAAAAAGTTTGTGGAGGACATTGTGACGTCCATACCGTCCAGTGGCGTAGAAGAAATACAAACCGTCTTCAATAGCTACAATAACAATATACAGTTCACTGTGGAACAAGAAAAAGATAAAAGTGTCTCCTTCTTGGACACAAAATTGATTAGAACTGAAAATAACGTAGTTAAAGTCGACTGGTATACAAAACCCACATACTCAGCTAGATATATTAATTTTCATTCATATCATACACAAAAAATGAAAGTTAATTTGGTATTAGCGTTACGCAATAGAATACAAAAAATAAGCCATCCAGACTATACAAGAGAAAATCTAAAAAAACTCTATAATATATTGATAAACAATTCCTACTCTAAATGGTTTCTTAATAAATTTTTACATCTACTCTATTAATACAACAATAAATAATAATAATAATAATAACAATGCAACTGTAGTACTTTCTCCAGGGATCAATGTTTCTTTAAATAATAATCAGAGTCTTACTAATATCAGTGCCCTTGTACCTAATAATCAACAGATTTACTATTTCTCTCTAGCTTATTGCCAGGAATTGAGCCATAAACTAGAAAAAATTCTTTCTGAAAATGTTAACACCAAAATATGTGGCAAACAAATATTAAAAATAGGCAACACTTTCTCCAGGCTAAAAGATCGAGATGAACCAACTAAAAAATCAAATGTTGTTTACTCGCTTACATGTAATGAGTGTAATAAAAAATACATAGGGCAAACCTCCACAACTTTGTTTTACAACAAAGAATAACTAGACACAAAAGTGACTGCAGATTACAAAAAAATTCTTGCAGAACACACAACCAACACAAATCATGTCATAGATTTTCAAAATTGCAAGGTTCTAAACACAGAAAAAAATTCGAACGAAAGAAAATTTTTAGAAATGGTGGAGATTTTCCTAGACAATGAATGTCTAAATAAGAAAAAAGACATTAATGATCTTAGTGTTATTTACTCACAACTGTTAATGACTTTAAAACAGTCAGATACTAATTCACAATTTGAGTAAAAATAATCCAAAAAATATGCACCCTTTTTTGTTTTTCTATAAACAATAACTACAGATTGGGAGAATTCTGTGATTGTTTTAACAGTCAACCAATTACACCTTATTAGTTAGCCACCCAAAATTAGTTAACTCTAGTTTATAACGTAATTATAATAAAGAACACAAGTTCAAATTTAGCGGCAGAAAGAGATACTACTACTTGTTAAATATGCTTCCTCTGTCAGATCTTTGTATCGATTTTTGTTTATTCACCTAGTTTATAAAAAAACACAGAAAGAAATTCCACTGATAATACACTCGGTCGTCTTCATTAAATGCGATCAATCTAAAACGTAAACGTGTAGAATAATTATATTTTTATGTAAATATACCAATCTGTAGTCCTATATAACACAAAAATGAAAAAAATTAATTTTCATAAACTAATTTGAACATAAATGTAGAATCCTAATATTTTAACAAGCATAATTTGCCACAAATAAAAAATAGAATTAGTAATTAAATTAAGTAGTTAAGTAAAATGTAGGCACAGAAAATAGAAAATGAAAGTAATAATTCAAAAAAAGACATTTTTCAGTCAACCAAAAATGTTAAAATCTTTCATCTTCCTTGATATCTTTATATAGATATTGTATATAATTTTCAATATTAAAAAAAAGTTAAAGCTTAATTTAGAGAGCTGGTGCAACATTGTAAAGTTCTGTTTTGTATTGTAGCCTTGAAAAAGGAAACAATAAATTTCCAAAAGCTCAGCGTATGTAAAAAACGAGTTTTACTTCAGCCCCAGACTGCTACCCCAAGAAAAAATATATATATATATATATATATATATATGTATATTAATATATATATATATATATATATATATATATATATATATATATATATATATATATATATATATATATATATATATATATATATATATATATATATATATATATATATATATATATATATATATATATATATATATATATATATATATATATATATATATATATATATATATATATATATATATGTATATATATATATATATATATATATATATATATATATATATATATATATATATATATATATATATATATATATATATATATATATATATATATATATATATACCCAACCTTACCTTTGATTAAAATTCACACAAACTGGTTTGTTTTTTTCACAGAATATTAAACATAAAAATAAAACAGAGAATAGTTTTAAAAAAATGCTTGATGGATTTTTGGGGAAATATATCCAAGTATATATAATGTACGTATATAGCAGTATATACCATTTACCTATTTATTGTTACGCCCGAAATGAGAATTTTTAGATATAATAATAAGTAATTATCATGATACAATAAAAGTTGTTTTTACTACTAAGTATAACCAGGTTAAAACATGGGGCTTAAATGTTAAATCATATGGTTATTTGTAAAATTTAACCTTTTTTAAATAATCTCATTACTACTTTAATAATTTTATGGTAATCTAATTATAACTCCAGGGGTCTAAACTCTTTCACCGCAACAAAAAAAGTAAGCAGATCGTGCAAAAAGGACCTATCTAACAATAACTGTATAAGAGCAATAAGTCAGGGTTCACCGGCAATTAGCATCTATACAAAGAACATAATTGCAGGCTAGCTTGCAGACTCGTAAATATATATACGGATAGCATTTCTCTGAGCAATGCCAGATTTTCTTTTTTGTTTTAAGGCCATTTTGTGAAATATGATTACACAGCACAGGTCGGTGTTGTGATTACGATTTTGATTGCAAGCGCTATTCGGTCAGCATTTTAATCGGCTGGATATTATCTTGAAATATGCCTATCAATTTACACATGGTGAAAGTAGGCTGTGTTTTCATGCGAGTATGTAGTCCAGAAAGATATGTTTTAGATAATTATGCCAAATGTAAATTACACATTTAACCGTGGCGGCTCATGACTTCTTTCAAGGCGGGGCGACTCAGACTCAGGAGTGCTGCGGGCTGAAAGCCGTATAATCGTTTTCAAGAGCGTTTATTTTGAATATAAATATGAAATATAAATATGTGAGAGAAAAGTATACGGGGTTGGGCAAATATCCCGGAACGACTTAATTATAGCCGAACTACAAATGTCAAAAATATGAAAATTTGGCCCTATACTATTGTCTAAAAGGGACAGCGAACTAGAATATTTTAAAGATGGCAATATTTCCGGTTATACTAGAATTTAACTTGATAATTTTAAACAGAACACTCTGTATATTACTGAATTGTATGTGAAATTCTACGAATTTTTTGTATTCAAAGTTTTGATTATCTTTTTATGATATGATAGATAGATAATAGTAGTTGAAATTTGAGAATTTAATATTTTGGATCTATCCTATATTAGTTTTTAAAACTCTCTTTAGTGGCACTAGTTCACAAATTATTAAATAGGTATTACTTATTGTTCTGGAGGATTGGAAATTAAGGCCAAAAATATCATAAAGGAGTTTGGACCTACTTTTTGTAGTTAATATTATTGCTTATTATATTGTTCCATGCGTGGTACTCGTTACAACTTATCATGACTAATATAATAAATGTTGTCATTTTATCGTATTTTTCGATGTTAATATTTCGAGTTAGTAGTATTAGTTTTTTACGATTATATCAGTAAAATTTTACCATTCCTTAAAGTGACTGTGGTCCAGCTAACGGAAAAAGATGCATAACTTTGCTTATGATGATAGGGTACGGGGATAGACGTAGATCCTTCCAAGAAGCAATCAGCCTTTTTAATGAAATATTCCTTGAACGTGATCATATTTCTAAATCAACGGTCAATAGAATCTACCACATTTTTGAGCACACAGGTACTATAAAAAACTTTCCAAAATCGCTTCCTCCCATAATCAGCCAAAAATGATGAACCCCGTATTAACTAAAAGGGTTTAAGAGTTAGACCAGGGGTGCGATTTTGGAGATAACGTTCGCTAAATCACGTGATTTAACGAAACAATAGATAGGTGTTTAGAAGTAGCTATGATTTCGTAAATTGAAAATCACATGCATATTTTGACATCAAGTAAGCGATGTTTGGCATACGATTTGACAATTACTCCTAACCTTAAATTATTTTGTTGACGTTGATGAAAACATACAAAACACGAAAAAAGTTTAGTAGTTTCTCTGTATTAGCATACATATATTTTATTATTCTGGAAATAATGAAAAGGTGATGAAGAAGAAAACCACAATACTTGTATGATACTACACTTGAACACCTTTAAAAGAGAAGATAAAGCGGCATTGCTAGCACAAGTTGACCAGAGTTGGTGATCTAATAATTATTGCACCTAATACCTACTGTTTCTGTAATCCAGAAGAACCACAAATAATTGGGGATTCTAAATTTAAATGTTTACAAGTGAGTGCAGTGAAAAATGGTGAAAATTTTAATGGATTTGATTTCATATAATCTACTTCTTCAGTACTAGGTTTTTGATGTTAATAACCGAATTTCAGAATGCGGCATAAAAGATATTTTAGAGACATTAGAAAATATTAGTAGGTATTTGGAGCTACCTATTTCAAGGTAACACTTTTTTTAATCAGCAAAGAACTTGGTACCGTGATGGCATTGAATTCGGAAGTATAAACAGGCTTTTTCTTTACAAAATAAAATATGTAATAGAAATAGAGGTATAATTCACTGAATTTGGATTGATAATTCATTTATGAGTTCTGTAATTTTTCTGCTGCTCTGGATGTTCCATGTTTTCATAAGTTTCTTATATATATATATATATATATATATATATATATATATATATATATATAATATATATATATATATATATATATATATATATATATATATATATATATATATATATATATATATATATATATATATATATATATATATATATATATATATATATATATGTAATATATAAATGGCAATTTAAAATGAAATGGCGACAATGGCGACTTTTCGTAGTAGGTTGGTCTTTTACGAATCAAGATCGGAAAATCCGAATATAATGCCCGAGCGACACCCGATTGAGTTAGCGTTCGTTATCTCCCAAAATCGCACCCCTAGTCTAGTTGCTATGGTACTTAAAACTCTTAGTTATGTTTCGTTTATGTCACTGTCATTTAGTAATTGTGACATTTAGAAAAATTATTTGTTTAATTGTTGATAATGTCTTCTTAAACCTGTAACTGTTAAGTTAGACCTGGTCTAAATTTAAACCTCTTGAGTAAATACGGGAGGAAATGTCTTTGAATATTTTGCTTGCTCTATAAGGTAAACCACGCACTTCCGTTCCAAAACTTGCCCTCGAACATATCAACAGTGAAAGGTCAGTAGCAAGGATCCATAAAGTAAATCAAATGCGTCCTTACAAATCGTATTCTATTTTCCGATGAGGCCACCTTCACTCTTAATGTCTTTGTAAACAGACATAACTGCCGGTATTGGTCCGATCACAATCCTCACTGAATAATGGAACACCAGACGCAACATCCTCAAAAATTAATCTATAAGCAGGAATAATTGGGAACAATATAATTGGACCTTTTTTCCCCACGAAAATTTGACTGCAAACTCCTACTTAGATTTACTTAACACCAGAATTATACCCACTTTAGTTAATTTATTTCCCGATCCAGACAATAACGAGTTATTACAGAACAACATTTGGTATCAACAAGATTGGGCACCTGCACATTTCGCCATTCGTGTAAGAAATTATATAGATAGAAATTTTCCAGGTAGACGAGGACGCATTGAATGGCCCTGGATCACCTGATCTGTCCCACCTAGACTTTTATCCTTGGGGTCATTTGAAAACCGCTGTCTATCGTACCAAACAGAAAACCCTAGAAGAACTAGAAAACAGAATTTTTTATGCGATACATGATATAACCCATCAACACTTACAGAATGTTCTTGCCGAGTTCACGGATAGGCTTGGGCACTGCCAAGTCGCTGAAGGAAAGCAGTTCAAAGATTTAATCAAATAGTTTTGTTGCTTGAATTGTTGTTTATTATTTTGATATTATTATTTATTACTTCCTTTTTTTAATTAGAACGCTCCATCAATCCACGATTCGTCTAAGTTATTTATTATTTTTTATTTGGTGAGAGATTATATTCGAAATTTATTTAATGTTAATTCTAAAATAATTCAATTTAGACACAACATGGTACAAAACATATTCTAAATTAGCTGTAATAAGTAACAGGTATTGTTTTGTTTATTCTAAGTATCAAATGAAAAGTGTCAATGTCAATTTTAAAACTAATGTCGTTAGATATAGTCTTCAGTACTAACATAACTTTATCCGTTAAGATTTAACAGCCCTCCAAAGTGTAAATTTTTAGATTTCAACTGTCGTTATTTCGAAAACAATTGAAGATACTTCAAAGCTTTAAATACAAAAAAAATCGTAGATTTTTACGCACAATTCAGATATGCAATAATATATAGGGTTTTTCATTTAAAATTAGCAAGTTGACATTTAATTCCAGTATAACCGGAAGTGCCGCTAAGGACAGTTAAGATTAGGACATGGTGGACCTCAAACAGTATTATCTAATTTCAGACTTAGAGTTTGGTCACTTACCCCCGTATTCACTAAAAAGGTTTAAGAGTTCGACTGGGCCCAGTTGCCATGGTACTTAAAACTCTTAGTTGACCAGTTATGTTTCGCTTATGTCACTGTCATTTTGTAATTGTGACATTTAGAGAAATTAATTGTTCATTCGTCAAAAATGTCATCTTAATTTAAACCTCTTTAGTGAATACGGGTTTCAATGTCCATAGCATGAAAATGCATTATTTGTTTTAGATTTCTTGCTAAGCCTGCTCAACAAATCACGGTCAATTTATATGAATGCCATGTTGGGTTTTCAAGGCCCTGTCTAAAAGCTGGAATTGACTATGATGGTCCCTTTTTCATAAAATCTTCTAGACTTAAAAAAAACTTCAATTCTTAAAGCTTATTTGGCGTTTGCATGTCAACTAAGGCTATTCACTTCGAGTTAGTAACTGAGTTAACTACCGAAGATTTTATATTAGTCTTAAAAAGGTTTATTGCTATATAAGACTGGTCGGTCACAAATTTTAAGTGATAATGCCACAAACTTTTTTGGAGCCAGCAACCAAATTAAAGAAATTTACGAATTCTTTAAAAATAAAAATAATTTTTTTACAATCGAATTTTTTTTTATCAAAAAATCAAACTGAATTTAAGTTTATTCCATCTATAAGTCCACATTGAAATGGAATGTGGGAATCCGCTTTTAAAAACCCTAATTACAACATCAAGCGTATAATTAATAATGCTTATCTAACATTTGAGGATTTTTACACAGTCCTAACTAAAAGTCTATCTTCTTGAGTTTTCTTTATTATCTAGTTATCTACAAAGTATTGTTTTTGTTGTTTTCGCGTTGTTTTGCTGTTATCTTGGTATTGCGTTGGCTCGTTGGCCTCTAAACACGCTCCAAACTTCGCTTCTGACAGGACCAGCTTTAAGAATACATGAAGGGAGGAAAGTAACAATAATAGTGCATTAGTGTTAATTATAAATAATTTAATAAAGCTACAAATAATAATCTGCTCAGTATTTAAAAATAATTTGTTTGACTTCTCAAGATCTTATTTTTCGACAAAGAAAAAATGTCCCGAGTAAAAGTATGTTTTTTTTTTGTTAAGATTATCGGAAGGTCAGTACATTCTTCATGTTTTATTTTTTCTGTTTCAAAAAAAGTTTGTTTTATTCCATTGAAAAACTCTAGACTGTCCGATAATCTTAACGAGAAAATAATATTTTTAAGGTCAGCCGCCATACCTTGAATATGGCTGATTTTTCGGGTCGTTCGCTAGACCAATGAGGTTCCTTTCAGAGGCTCACATCGACCTGTCATATTGCAGATATCATGTGAATCATGTGATTTGTGTGCAGCAGCATAATCGAGATTTTATATTCAGTTCGATATCCTCATCTCGTCCGGAGAATAAGGATAATGTACTTATTTGGCAATAGCTTAAAAACTAATAAAGATAAAGATGCGCGGTTAAGGACTTTCGCGATATAAACAGTGAACGTTCTTAACCTAAACACCCTGTTTAGTGTACATAGTGAATGAAGCAACTAACAAGAACTCAAAACTTTATTTTTAAACATTTAAAATGTATCTTCTTACATTTCTAATAAAAACGTATTACAATTATTTCACTGTCTTGTACAATACGATCAAATCATTGCTCGTTTCAAATTTCAAAGATAGTCGCATTATAGAGACTCCATACATTCGCCATGCTCCCGGAGTAAAATGCCTTACTGTTCCCGCACACCGGAAATTATATGCCGGAATTCCGGTGTACATCCCGCATTCAGTTTCTCTGTCTCCGAGGGAAGCTGGTTATTTGTTAAAGACAATCGATATTCATGTAGCCTTGCTATATTACGATTTTTTAATTATTTTTGTACAGGCGTGACAAAAAATGTTGTGTTTTATGTACTTACATGATTCAGAAATTATGTTCTGTTCCTTCATAATCGAAATATGTACGTACTTGACACTGAAATAAACAGTTTGTAAAAGTTGTAAAAATGTATTGCCAAATAACCATATGCATATGTCAAACTGTGCTCTTTAGAATTTGCACCATAATTTCAAAACTTTATCCATATATCACCCTTGATTTTTGTACAAAATTTGAGTTAAATAAAAACACATTTTTGATACTTATATTTTAGACATTTTCTTAGTTTATTAATTAAGAAATTTGAAGTGAACTGGATAAGGAGTTTTTGGATAATGATAAAACATAAAATGATAAACATTTTATTATGCCGCGATTTTGTTTTATTACATTGAATTTTTACCAAAAAGTTACCATCTCCCTGACACTGAGAACAAGGCGAATTTAAAGTAAATCAAAAAAGTAGTTTTTAATCTGTGCCTCGCACAGGCATTCCGCCAAACCGACGGAAATGAGAATACATGTTTTCCGGGGTCCCCAAAAACGGATCCATAGGGATCCTAAAATGCAATATCAAAATACTATATTTGCTCGAATATTTCATTATTTTTATATACCTGGTACATCTCCTATTTATAAATATGATTTCCAAATGAAAGGATTGCTAGCCTGTATGTTCATTGTCAATTAATAGTTTTTTAAGTTCTTTTGACCCTTGGCTATCTTCCATGTTACAGAGGTTTTCGCAAAAACGACATAAAACATATTGACAAATTATCTCTGTAACATAATTTTTGAGACAATTGCTTACTATTGTTTGTTTTTTCGAGTCTTCGTATTCATTCAACTTTTGATTAATTCGCAGCAATGTAAATATTAAGCCTAGCTAAAACATATTCGTTTCTTCAGACAGATTCCGTTTAAAGGAAACTAAGAAATACAGTCCGTTAAGTGAGTGAGCGTGGCACATAATAGATACTAACAGAGGAAAAACTCCGGAGAAACTGCAGGAAAAAATAAGGAGAATAACTGAAATTCATGGGCGGTTTCCTGCTTGCAAAGTGCAAACTGTCTTTTCCAGTAAGTTTGACTGACCAGAGACGTCGACGACGACGAGTTTTTCTTTAATGTATTGTACTTTTATTTCAGGTTTTTAACGATAATAATGACACAAACTTAAAGACGAAATAATTCGTAGTTCCTGTAGGGTTTGAATTGTATCTAAATACATTTTGGATATATATATATATATATATATATATATATATATATATATATATATATATATATATATATATATATATATATATATATATATATATATATATATATATATATATATATATATATATATATATATATATATATATATATATATATATATATATATATATATATATATATATATATATATATATATATATATATATATATATATATATATATATATATATATATATATATATATATATATATATATATATATATATATATATATATCGTAAGATATAAGAATTTTTAAGTGAAGAAGACTAAAATGCTGGAAATATTCTATAAAACATGAAGTGATTAAATAAATAAATACATATTGAAAAGTAACTACATACATTTTCCAAATCACCAGTTATATTGTGACAGGCTGAATATTTTGTGTATTAGATAATAATTCTCAGAATAACATATACAATGAATACGGCTTCTAATATACCCATAAAAAAAGGTCACCTATTTTGTATGATTTTTATACTTTCTTGAAATTTAAGTAAAGCAAAAGCTTTTGATAGTTCTAAGTATTAAAATGTATGATATTTGATTTATGGTCAAAATATACTATTATCTTATTACAAGAAATAAATATTGTGACGACTTGGAATATTTTTTAGAAAATAAATTAATAAATAAAATTCGAAACATTGGAAAAAAATACAGCTAGACATAAACATGGAAAAATGGCTTTGATTTTAACTCTTGACCTTTGAAAAATTACTTAGTGAATGGTCCCCAAAGAATCTTGTTTAGTTCAGTGTCCTTGACATGTGTTTGGGTTGTCTATCTCAGAAATTGTCGTCCAATACTCACATGATTCAAATAAATAATCCAATTCAAACCAAAGATTTCTTTAAAATAAGTGGTATTGCTTTTCAATAGGATCTTTTTTGGCATGATCAAATCGTATCAATTGCTGCAGCAGTCCCTAAGTAACCAGGTTATATACTATTTACACATCACGAATCCGACCCAGCCTTGGATAATAATCCACATAAATGGATTCGCACTTTCTACTTCAACCCTTATCATCCTCCATAGTTGAATAAAAATAAAAATAAAAAAAACATGCACCTCACACTTTGTCTTGCTCCTTTAACCCCTTAGGGTGTCAGTTATCAGCTCTCTTGTTTGAGCCCTAATCTGCAAGTGTTTAAATCCCGTTTCGACAAACTTTAAGGCTGGCCGCAAACGTTCCATTTCCGTATTCGATTTTTGAATTCTAAATTCAAGCTGCTGAATGCAGGCCTAAAATAAATTTGCTCACGCACCCATCGGTCTCTTTAACCAACTTGTGTTTTTTATGTATGTATACCGATTACTCTGGGATGGTCTGACCAATTTGGATGAACTGTTCAGGAATTTATATTTATATATATATATATATATATATATATATATATATATATATATAAACTAATTTTCTTGAGAATTTGGTTCATCAATATAAACTGCAAGGTAGTAGGCAGTTACATAAGTTTTTATTTTTTTTGATGTTTTTTGGTTTGCTCTCAGGACGTTTCGTTGGCTTTCGTCAACTCTTTCAACTGATAGTTGTTAGTCATCTGACACAAACATTCAACAGTAAATCATTTTTAAAAATTTTATACGTCAAACACATACACATATAGAGAAAGTCTTATACGAACTGAATACATTTTATGAATAATTATGTATAGTCAGTACAACAGTTTTCTAGGGTATTGTGGTCCTAATTTTATATAAATAAAACGAAAACTTAGTTTGTAGGTAAAATTTTTTATTTAGACGTTTCGGCAAGTTAGGTAAGGTAATCTCCGGTGCATTATAATAATATATAAATACACAAAACATTTATAACAAACTCAGCATTTTGCAATTAAAAAGGCAGTTAAACGGACTGGTTATGTGATTATCTTCTGTTTGTATACGTATTATTTGACATTTGTTTCCACCAATATAATTGTTTCATTGTGTAATATGCTGTTACATCATGGTTTCTTTTTATCTTGTTATTTGACATGCCTTTTTAGTCTTATTTTGATCTTATCATTATCTTTTTTTGTGTCTTTTGTGAATTCGTGCTATTTGGAATGTTTATCATTCTGTAGAGTACGTTTCAGAAGGGCCAGCAGTACTTGCATGGGCTACGTCGTTCCATTAAGTAACACATGCTGACTTTGTTACCAATGTCACAAAATCAGGAGGGACTATCATATTTGTATAACTATTCGTCTTGACCTACCAGTCGCGGATTTAAAGGAGAGGCTAGGAGGCAACATGAAAACTTGCTTGAAATTATTAATATTATAAGTTACAATTAAATAAAAATAAAAGTTTAGGTTGCTGATTTAGTATCTTACTCCCCCCTCCTTACCATCCTAAATCCTAGACCCTCTTCTGTGATGTGTTAAGTCTTTAATTAAACATCCTTCAGCAGAAGACAACTTCTTAGATATGGTTTTAAAATTGTTATTAAGGAGAATGCTTCATCACCTAAAAATACAAATGAACAAAGCGCTGCTCAGCATGCTTTCTTCTAAATGTCTAATTGCTAAAAATGTTACCGTCACTTTCTCTGCCATGTAAACCCGCATCTATTGCTATAAAACGGTAATCAGAATCAGCTACTGCCAATAACACAATGGGATGAGGATGATGGTAGACGGATTTCCAGTGGTTGCAAAACTGCCCATATAGCTTCACATGTTTACTTAACTATTGCAAACACTGTTTTGACTTGAAGAAAAAATGGATACATATAAAACATTATTATAGAAAGTATTTACCAAAATTCGGCAACATAAGTACAGATTTTTCTTTAAGTCTAAGGGTAACTACATGGACGACTCTAACCAAAAAGGATTTGAAAACCAAGATAGCCATCGTTTTATACAAGACAGTAGTGTTGGCGGTCCAGATAGCATGGAGCCAGCACCAGCATTATCAACTATTTTTTCTTCAATTAAAAAGAAAAAGTACGTCCCCACTCAGACGTTAATCATGCTGAAAAAACGTCAAAAACCACAAGTAAACATATCTACATATAATGAAGTCGATGATACAATTTCAAATAAAAAAATTCAGTTCAAATAAAAAAAGGATAATCAAAAACTTGTTTTTAAACAATTAGTAAAAAAGATTAATCAAAATTTTCATTTACAATCTTCTCCATCAACTTCTCTGAACCATATAGCAATTCGTGTCTGTCAGAACTTATTCTAAATTTCAATCCTCCGAGTGTGTCACAAAGTTCTCAATTAATTCCTACAACTCATATTTGAGCTGCTATGTGTAATACTTACATCGCAACAGACCACTAATTTTGAAAATATCTTCAGTCCTATTATACAACAAAATATGACACTAAAATGTTGCTACAACCCAACAAATTCAAGGGTTGTCATACAGTCAGTAATGAGTTACACATTTGGCAACTCACTAGTCTACTGCATACTCATCAGTATATTAAAAATGATACTGAGAAACCAATTGAGACATACTATTGATAAATCAATCAATTAATCTGTCGTTAAATAATTTGTTGAGATAAAAAAAGTTATAATGTAAAAATTTTGTTAAATGCGTTTTCTTACCTTAATGTTACGATCAGTTTTTTGCCTTTTTATTTGTTTGTCGTAGCATGAGCATAATGCGCAGCTCATCAAATTAATTTATAGACATCCGATAATAGTCAAACAAATTTCTGGATAGGCACAAAATTTTGCCTTCAAGCAGTAGAACTGACCCTTAATTTAACACATTTAAAGGATGCATCCAGTAATGGGCTTCTCTTTCTTCCTTGCCGCCTTGCGACAACAAAAACACCGTGCTTTCCGAAGTCGAAAATGGAATACCAGTGTTTACAGCTAGCCTTACCATCTTTCAAAGCAAGCTCGGTATCTGCTCATAGATAAAAAGATTATTGCAAGTTTTTGAACTGTGACATATTCGGTGTATTGTTTGCCGCTGTCGCTCCTCCGTCACTGATAAGGTTTCCGATTTTCTAGTACAAAAAGCTTTTCCTCCCGGCTAATTTCCATTATCATTTGTCTTCGGGGTTGGTCTTGAGACGACATCAAGCTGCGTCGAAAAAAGCTTGGCCAGGGCACTGTGACAGCATTTTCCTGCTTTTATTTAAAAGACGATTCTTTATCGTTAACTCTCAGGGACGGGCATATGCATCTTAATATTCTAACATTAAATGGAACTTCTCAATAATCCTTTAACCATATATAATCATTTATTTTTTAAGTTAGAAACATTAAATATTCTTAAAACGCGAGCATATTTTTTTATTTACAACCCATACATGTAATGTTGACATATCTGACTTTTTAAAAGCTTATAAGTATCATTTTTTTGGGACGGAAACAAAATAAAAATCAGTATTAAGATTAAATGACTTTTTAATTTATTTTTTATTTAGAGTAAATTGCTCTCTTATTTATGTTTTTTATTTGATATATCAACGAATACCCTTTATTTGCTTTTATTTTCCACCCAGAAAATGACAATATTACGAAAATATTAATTTTTTTTTTAGTTTTTTTTATTTGGATTAAAATGTTGATCGTTGCAAATAAAATAGTATACAACATCTGTGGACATTTTCATTACTGGTTCCAGGCGAAACTACTAATCTCCCGTCAGAAATAAAGCACTTTCTGCCTCGGTGCGCAATATACCACTGGCTAAGTAAATTGCAGTCTAAGGTACAAAAATACATTGTTTTCTCTGTACGAGACCGAAGTATGAGATGAAATAAAAAACTTTTTTGCAGGGATTATTAGATGTAATCAGTAGTCAAAGAAAAACTAATAATACGTTCAAGTATAATCTTTTCTTATTTTGTTTTAGATTTGTGGTAGTATTGGTTGAAATGTTCTTTTATTATTGGACAAAAAAAATGTTTTAAAAAACTGATTGCGTTTAGGTGAGCCTTGGTTAGGTTCTTTTTTTTTGGGATGATCGTATCTATAAAATAAGGTTATCTATATTAAAACAAGGATTGTCAAACGGAAGACTCGGCAAGCGTCGGGACTCGTGCGGATGTTTGAGAATAAAAAATGTGCTAACCGCAAAGACACCTTTCGGTCCATAACCTCAAAGTTCTTCCTGTTCCTCAGTTTCACCAAACGTCAGTTCATTTGACTTACTATGAGTTTCGTGGCGCAAGCTGTAAATAAAATACTGGCAATACTATAGGGGGCTGGAGTATACTGCGGAGGAATCTAAACTTCACAGGTCCTTTTCTTTTATTTTCTGATGATCGCAATGATCTATACGTGCTTTAAGTGCAACATACAATTCGTTGATGGCAGCACGTATGTTGAGTGTGATGGTTCAAGGCAAAAATTCCACTATGACTGCACTGACTTGACTATTTCGGAAACCCGTGTTGTTGAGCTCAAAAACAAACGCATATATTTGTTCTTAGAGAGCAAATTACTACATTGGAAGCGAATATGAACTCTCAATTCAAGGAAATTTTGACCAGCTTTCATAACCCTAACCAGCAGGATCATACCGAACGCACAGGCCACAGTGGGGACAACGATATAATGCAGGAAGTATTTCAGAAGCAGAAGCGCATTAATAACGCGATGATATTTAATCTGAATTTGAAGGCTAATGGACCTAGGTTGGTCAAGTGTCCTGTTTACTATGCGAGGTGATTGGTAGCCAGATCACCGTATCCAGCATAATTAATATAGGAAAATCTACTCGCAATAGCCATAGCTTCATTAGTACCACTTTGGTTAGTTCTAACGATGTAAATATCATTTTAAGAAACAGGCACAAGTTTGTTACATTTTGCGGAATATATATTGAAGGTGATCTATCTCTATCTATCTAACATGCTGCTACCAGAACGTGTGAGGACTCCGTAGTCAGACTGACTGTTTCTGCCGTTTGGTTTCCAATTATTCCTACACTGAATCATTGCTCCGATCGGACATCTAGAACTCTGAATTATTTCCTGGGTTCTACGTAGTATGCGGTTCCGATAGAAGATTAGACCGATCTGTTTCCGAAAAATTTGAGGTCGGAGTTATTAATGACTGGGTTCCACTGATAGACATGTTATTTTTATTGTATACATGCCTTCCTGGGTAACCGATACTTAAGTGGAAATTTGCGCAATTCAATAATATACCCAATGCAAACAATCGCGATTTGGACCTTGCATCCAACTTTCACATCAATCTTTCCATAAATGATATATTACAAGTCATTGACGACCCTCACCATTCTACCTTGCTGGTGACTTTTCAGGCAACTCTTCCTCACACGCTAAACTTTTCCGTGAATAAAGACATTCCTCCTCCATTCAATTTTGGCAGACCAGATTATCCAGCGATGTAATGCTTAACACTGACAGTTCATTTGTTATTAATTGCACTGATGTTGGTGGCTCATGTCTGAATTTTCATTTTTCCCTCTCTGGTTTACAAACGGTATCATTGACTTGATTTTTATGAAGGAAAATATTTATCGTAAATACAGATTTTAACCTTACTAGATACAGGCCTTTGCGCGGAATCTGACATAGCCTCGAATATGGCATACAACCGTCCGCCGGGCTGTGACAAGCATAACTAGGGAGCCTTCAAAACTTCTGGACTTTCATCCAAAATAAAAAAGCTCAATATCGTATCCCTGTCAGTATGAAGAGTTCTCACCCCTCTTTCCATGATTCCCGCAGTACTGTTTCAGCCTTCGCTGGCTAAATCCAGAGTGTTTACAAAAATTCTCTTTAGCCCTGTGCAAACATTCCGCCATTGGCGGATTCTGACCATCAATGACATAATTTCTACATGTAAGAGATTTTTTTTCAAGCTTCAGAGTGATCGACTGTACTTACATGTGATTTTACTCTCACATCTGGAGTCTAGGACACCTAGCAGATGACTAAGGTATGTCCCGTTCGAAAAAAGACGACCCTACAACGATTGAAGATTATTGCCCCATCTCCATCCTATCTAACTTGTCTAAAATATTTGAGATTATCTATTCCCTAGTAAACAGTTTTATTGCTGTTTTGTCAGATCCACTTAGACTGTGGTTCTACCATATCGTATCCTTTATACAATTGTCATAATGGCTCTATTGAAGCCGTTCAAAGAAGACTCATTAAATATCTCATGTTCAAGGAAGACTGGTATTTATAAAGCTAGGGGGTTCGATAACTACCTAATCTTATCCAGATTTGGCGAGTTCCCTTTAACTGTGCGTAAATACATCCAGTCTGTGACATTTCTGTATAATTTACTCAATTGACTGATTGTCCTTTCTTGTTTGGAAAGATACCGTTTGATGTGCCTCGCAAAGGAGCCAGACATCAACATACATTTAACCTAAACCTAGCGAAATCTCATATACTATCTCAGAGCTCTTTACATATTATGTGTAGAAATTTTAACCGCATGTAAGCAGTTTGTGATATTCATACCTGCAGCTTATCCACTGTTTTAGCACGTTTGAGCGAGATTGCCGGCTTTCCTCTCTAGTCCACCATTGTGCTATTCTTAATTAATTGTCCCATAGGTAAGTCTTCATATATTATTAGTGTTTCATATTAAAATTCTATATTGTAGTTGGAAATAAAAAGCTTAGGTCGTTATTTTTGTAGAAAAGTCGACCGTTTATCAACGTCTTTTAAAAAATAATGTTGGAAAGAAACTTAAGTAGGATGTTGTTAAAGTAAGCCATTTTTCATACTGAGTATAAACCAAATATTTTCTAAAGGCGGCAAGAGTAACAAAAGACTGGTTTTAAAAACAGCTTTTTACGCCCCAAAGATCTCCCGGAAAAACAATTCTAGGACCGCAAGAATCTATCTTTATGCCCTAGTATAATAGAACGTTAACTATAAAAGAGCTATTAATCTTTCCATTCATTATTACCATGTACTCGTCTTTATCAAATTATAGGCAAGCCTGACATCTAAATATACTCTAAATAGATACCGAAGAATTGACGCCCCTTCGATGTCTTCAGAAATGAGAAAATTAGTGTGAGGTGTAGTTATATGTGGAGGTACCGGGAGATATGTATCTTGAAAAGCGGTTGTTATCTGTCTTTAAGATGCTCATACAAGGAAACGTTAGGCTTTGATAAAGTAATCACCCGATTAATGTATGGAGATTGTAGTTTACTATTTATTATATATATTGTGTCTATGGCGGTTACTGACCTGTGTGGACAATGCGTTTTTAAGTCGTTGTACGTACATTTTATAACCAATAACATTCGCTTATTTTTAATAATTACTTTCGCAATTTGAATGATTTTCGGAATTTTTGTCCTTTTCGTCATAGGTTAGCTTGGTGATGAATGTCTCCAGTTTCGTTATTTTTTTAAAAATGAATTCTGTAATACTAAAACCGTCAATAATATACAAACAGAGTAAAATGAAAGGGAACAATTTTGCAAGTCTGGCACTAATATCCTTTTTTTCAAATTTCCTGTGGCGCCATGTTATCGTCTCCAGTCTTCCCTTTGCTTTGTCACCATTATGGCAAATGTTCATGGGGTTTAAAACAAATGGCCTAAGCCTATTACTTATTGATATGTATTTTAGTTTTTACTTCAGAATGATAGATATTAATATCTCCGTTGTCGATCTATTGTGACACTTCTGATATTATATAGATTATTAATAATCCTATATTTTTCTTTTAATAGGTTCGCTTTTTAGACCAAAACTTTAAAGTGCATAGAATGTCATATTTTATGGAGAAAAACTAAGCCTTGAGCTTACAGGTCTGCACCTGCCCAGTCTCTTTGACAAAGAGGATTTAAAGCTTAGGAATTTTATTTATCCAAGTATGTTAATATAATAGAGATAAATGTAATAAAATTAACATTAATATATTCTAGTTTATTTAGAATATAACCTCGACTATGACTTATACTTATTTTATCTGCTTTATAATAATTGTCGTTCAGCAAAGTGTTTTCCCAGGATAAAGGCACTTTCCATGTCGATATATTTTTTTGTACTAAAAGTTTCGCTAATTGAGTTTAAATTACCTAAAATTAAGAAACAAAGGGTTGGTTTCAAATTAAGTTTCCCCAAAATTAAAATTAATATATAATTTCTTCCAATGCTTCAGATCTCAGACTCCCAAAAATATTTTTCTCTAAGAAAATGCAGTTGTTTTTTCAATATTAGTTGAGTTCTAGGTTGTTTAACATAAAAAAAATCTTTGCAACAATTCATGTTATTTTTCCACTTCTGTCGTTTCTTACTATGAGGTCTATACTTACTGCAGGCGTTTACTGACATGGATTGTATATTATAGTTTTTGTTTTCTTGTCCCGTAACATTTTTTAACCTTTAATTTCATGCTTCATTATTTTCTTTTCCTTTATTCAAAATACACATTGATAAGGACGATACTTCTTTATAAATCACAGTGATACTACATTTGCTAAGCATTTAGTTTTTTTTTATTGTGGCAGCTTTTAGTGTCAATTTTGACACGTAAAATGGGGATGTTTATACAAAGTAGCCTGTTTAGTGCTACAAGATACCGATTTATTATTTGTTTTTGATAATCCGTCTTTGATTCCGTCTTTCCGTATAGGTATTTCCTTTAAAAGGCACACACATCATAATTTCTATTTAATAAGATCTATTTCTTTATACCATTATGTTTATTTTATTGCATGCGCCATACAAAATGTTATTGAACTATTACTATAAAATCCTGATGTAAAAAAGTATTCCGTAGAATACAGCAATGCTTTAAATTAAATGTGTGGCAAAAATGAAAAAAATTCTTAATGAGAAAGAATTAAATGGGAGAAAATCTTCTAAATGGTAAAAGAATCATGAAATACTCACAAAACAATAGATAAATGTTCTAAATTAAACAAATCAGCCGTGAAATCCTACTCAGACTATTGGACACTAGTTTTTAGGTTTTTCTTAGCTTATTTAATAATTAAAATTCTTTTCAAGCTTCTATCCTTTCTTAGGTGTATAAAAATGAATGATGTAGAAAAAACGAATAGTGGCCAAACTTTTACTTTTTAGTTGTCTAGGTGCACCGAAGGTACGGAATCTCTTGTTTTTGGGGCTCCTACTCACTTAATTTCATTATCAGGGTATTTAAAATGCAAACTCGAGCTATCAGGTTCCTTTGCAATCTTAAGCCACGCCAGACACACGTAAGCTCGTACGAAATTCATAAAATGTATGTATCCTTCACAATGGCTCCCTCCTACTTTATCATTTTGTTGTGAGTCTAATGAGTCACGCAAAAAATTTTAAAAACCATCTCACCATTCACTGTTTGGTTCCAGACACTGATTACGCAGAAGAGAGGCATTCGTATGTGTTGGTTCAAAACTGAGACAACCAAAGGAGGAAAGTATATCTTTGCTTGGCTACTATGAAGAAGATTTAACAGTAAAATACAGTATCATTGTTATGCAGATAATTGAAGATTCGATATTGAATAACATTTAATGTATCAAAAATTTGTACTGGCATCAAACAGCTCAAGTAAAGGTGGGTAACTGCTCTATTCAAATTTAAAGAGTGCAGCATGGATGTGTGTTTTATCTCTTTTGTTCAACCTGTAGGTGCTTTAAAATTATGTTACAGGAGTAACTAGCAGGTATCGATCTACAATATTCGGAATGCTGCAGACACAGTTGTGGTTGCATGATAGCATGATCGGCCCACAGCAATTTGAGAAAAACGGAACAGGAAAGCCATGGGTTTGAATATTATTTTAAAAAAAACATGCTTTGCAGTTGTCGCTAGAGACCTAGAAGCATTTAGAAGCACTAACGTAATGTTCTATTGCTCTGTGAAGACTTGACAATAGCGAAATAAAAATGCCTCCTAGAGCTAGCTCGTAATGCGTTCTTGTTCAGTAAAATGTTCACCTTACTTTAATCATGAGCTTCGCCTAAAATTTGTAAAGTGGAAGGTTTAGTTCTTCTTCCAAAGAATGGAAAGTTGGACTCAAACACTATTAACAAAATAGAAGTGTGTCCGTGAGTGTATCAGTTCTCAACATACCATGGATAACAAAAATAAGAAGCGAAGAAGTTCTTACGATAGTCAAGAAGTGTCCATATGTGAATACCCATTATTGCAACTGATGATTAAAGAAAAGCTCTCGCATTGAAAGTGGATAGGAAGAAACTAATTATCCTGGCTACGAAACATAAGACACTTAACAGGCATCCACAATAGAGAAACACTTATATAATGAAGAATGTGATCGCAAATATCTATTAACCCAACCTAAGTTAATTGTTATCAATAACGCTTGGGGTTATTTTCTTGAAGTCTGTTCAAACATCGTGATTGGAAACGCGGAAATATTTGTTGACTAAATCTATATCTACGAAATTTTACTTTTAATTACTACTCGATTCAATATTTTTATTTATAAAAATTACTTTAAGTATATGTTATTAACGTCTATGTTTTAAAATATACATACGTATATGTAGTTTGTATACAGCCTGTTTTAATTGATTGTTTTCTTTTTCAGGTAAGTACTATTGGCCCATTATTGGACAATACATACGTAAGTAAAAATTGTCTAAAATAAGATGACCTATCTATCCGCTTATCTGATATAAACTGTCTTATTTTAAAAAAGACTTCGTATATATGATTATATGTTAGGATAGTGCGATTAAAGACGAGTTCAACGATATATATGAGTATGGGTCTGTAAGGAAATATTTTGGATTTTTGTGCCTTTTATAATAATATCTTTCAAAGTTCTCATAAAAATGAATTCAAGGTGATAAGGTCGGGGACTCTTCGGGGTCAGGTATCATTTTTATTTGACCCAATCAATTCCACAAAATTGTTGTTTATACATTGATCTCCTCGCCACTGTGACTTAGAACACCATCGATTGAGACAAAAAATGTTCCTTCTCCATCGCAAATTATAAGACACAACAATTTTGCATCATTTGTTGGCCCAATGAAAATATTGCTTTTCTCTTGAAACTCTGATCTTACCTCGGAAATTTTTTTGTGTGATAAAAATAAGTGAAGAATTTAATTACACATTCAGGGTGTAGCTAAATCGACAAAAACCTTTTGAAAAGTTTCACTACGTGTATTGCTCAAAACGGGAGACTTGCTTTAGGTTTATTTAATATTTTACAGTTACTTATTCTTTTGTTACTTATTTTTAAAAGATTTTAATTAAAACTTTAAAAACCTAATTAATATGTAAATAAATGTATGACCACAAAAGACAAGTTTAAAGTTTTTTGACATGCAGCTATTTAAAAACCATACAGAACATTTTGAGATAATGGACAAAAGTTAATAAAGTATTAACTATAATGACTGTAAATAAATATTTATTTTTTCAAATTACACAATTTAAAGGTTTTGTTATAAAAAAAAGTTACTTGCTGAAGATGATCGTCTTTAAGTCTGAAACGGTGAATAGTTACCAAATTGTATGTTGTTGATGAAAAAAAAATTACATGTTTGAAAATATCCTATTCCTATTCTATTTTTATTATTACCAAGCTCTACTTACTGAAAATAGGCATACGTATAATATAAAAAGAAGTTTTCAGTGAAATTTACGTTAATTGCATAAAAGCCGCCGGATTTTTCCGGAACATTTATTAAACTTTAAAATCCAAGATAAATGTTTAGTTGTGCTCACAGGGAAAATGAATTTTCCGCTATATAAAGCTCACATATTTTTTTACGGTTATTATATTTCCGGGCTTTTATGCTTTAAAATTTATAGTTGCGTTTAATTTTTTTAAGAGTTAAAGCAGAAGTAAATTACGCGAAACTTAGTTTGAAATATTGTTTTTTTTTCCAACGCTAATTTTTAAACGTAAAATACATTTTCAAAGTGTTAAACTTACTCCCCTCAAAGAAAATTGGCTAGTTTGATGAGAGCATGTGTAGAGAAATCCACTTTTAGTAATTGTTTTTTTGCTTCATTATTACTGTCATAAATTATTCAAAGGAATAATTTTAATAAAACTTCTTGTATTAACTATTACATGCA